>BQNB010070096.1:18612-33250 GCA_026074375.1 Tanacetum coccineum
TAGTTATAAGAATGGCCTGTCATTCTTATATAGTGGTTTGGTTTGTAGTTTTCTTTGTGGCTTGTTAGTGCCCATGTAATGGGCTGGGTTGTAGGATTTCACCTACAACTTTTGTACTTAAACGTCTTTTTGGAGTAATACAATTTACCGAGGAAACCCTTTTTTTTGGTAAAGGGGAATCCAAACCCCGGTAAAAAATATATTCCCAAAAAATCGATAAGTACAATGGAATGTAGCTGCAATGCTACATTAACCTCAAGCCACAACTTGAACAACCACTACATCATATGACATGCCATATGATTACTTTCCTATTACAAAATAACCAATAGCACCTATAGGGAAAAACCACTTGAAGGTGCATAAACAATAAAAACAATAACAAAACATAATTAAAAGGTCTTGAGATTGCCTCCACGATCATCCAAAGTGATCACTTCATCCACTTCACTATCGCTTTCATTCGGCACATCAAGAACTTGTTGAGAATGCTGCCACGTGGTATTATCCTTCCATTCATTATCCTCATCATCATTAAGCGCACTAAAGGAATTCTCTAAACGAACATTCTTAGATTGAGTACTTGTAGCAGCAGATTTCCCACCTTCCTTACTAGTACTTGCAAAATATGAACCAGATTGTTTAGTTGAATTACCTCTATCTACACAACGATAATGCAAAGTAAGCGATGGTTTATTCAAAACCACCCCATCTACCTATTTTTGGTGCTTTTTCTTCTTGTTCCTCTTCTTTTTAACAGCCTCAAAACCATCATCAGCCACATCCTTAGAATGATTTACTTCAACATTAGTAACCACAGTCGTAGTTACTTCTTTAGGACGCTTTGGGCATTTTTCTTCCGTGTGATCAAAAATTAAACAAGTAGAACACCTAGGAGGTGTCCACTCATATTCAATGCGAATAGTAGCTAACGAATGACCTTTATTCTTACCAAGAGGAATAGCAATCACCAACTCTTCCTTAGGAGCATCTTCAGCCGAAACCTCAATAAGAGCACGAGCATACGCACTACAGCCCCATGACTGTAAACACATATTACTCGTATACGCATCAAGCCGAATTGGTTTCCCAATTTGAGTGGTGATGAGACTAAGTCCCACTTTTGAGTAAGCAACAATGGGAACATGGTGAAGTTTAACCCACACCGGAACCTTTTTGATCTTTGCCTTATGTAGATCAGAATCTGGAGACTAAACATTCAAAATCAATGGAACCATTCGAATCAGCCACGGTCTATTTTCTAGAACTCTGTCCATACCTTCTTTAGTTTCAAATTGGAACAAGAAAAAATCACCATGAAGTTGAATTCGCTTTATCCCAAATTTAGCCCAAACATTCTGAACATAGTTCTTAACTAAGCGAAACGCCAACCGTTTCCCAACAAAATACCCATATAAAGTGTTAGCAAACCGTGAACTAACCTCCTCAATGGCTGACAAAGGAATAGTCACGGCTGCACCCTCCATATGTTCCTCATTCCTAAGCTCTGTAATTTGCATAACTTTGTTCTGATTAGACTTAATAACCGAGGCAAAAGACGTATTAACCTTAGGACCAGCTGCTTGTTTAGTAGCATTTGTCAAAGTGTTTGTATAACTCGAATCCATAGAAGCACCAACAATATTCGCATCAGCCATAGGCTCATTAGCATTAGGACCACCTTGCTGTTTACTCGACGAATTAGCAAGATCAGTAGCATTCGAAACCCCCTTATCAGCAGTCACCACATTCTCATGAGCATTAGTATGTGTCGAACCAACCCTTTCACTAGTAAGACTCGGTTGAAACCCACTCTCATCAGCGTTACGAATTGGTGATGCATAATCTGTTTCGACCTCCCATACCATGGTAGTAGGATTCATAGAAACCTTCCTAACCCCGTTATTATCCTTAGCAATAAGAGATTGAATCGATCTTTTCATAATCGATTTAAGAGGCTTTGGGTTTACATCAGATTCGGACGCCCTCAATGCACGAGATCTTCTAATACGTTCAAGCAATCCTTCAGCAACCCCATCTAGTTTATTCAACGCATCATGTTTACTACGATCGACATTGTTTTCCATCTCTCCTAACTTGATCCACCCAACAGAATGAAAACCCACCAGTAGCAAAAGATACCCTAATAAATTAGGGTTTCAAACACACCAATCAGAAACCTCACCCTATATCCATGATCGTCCAGTAAGCACAAACAAATCCCAAAACACCAGCAGTAACGAGATAGCAGAACCAATTCACAATGGGTTTATTACAAACCCTAATCGCCGATTAAATAAATAATATATCATATAAGCCCTAATCGCCGCATAAAATATTAATATAAGCAACCAAGCCCTAGCCACCACACCCAATCACAAACAAGCAATCAGATACAATTTAAAGAACAAGCCTCCCACGTTAATTTATTCAAATCACAATCAGAACTATGGAATTAAAAAGGATCGAACAAACCCTAATTAAAATCAAGAACCGAATATGACCAGAAAAAAATACGCAATAGGAAACAAGAACCCTAGATCGAATCTGAAAAACAAGATGGAAATCAGGCACGAAAGATTAGACACAAGGAAGCCATGAATTACCCACACAAGGAGAGAGTTAACCCAAACGATTGCTTAATGAATCGCCCATACAAGAAGATTGCATGTTTCAAGCCAGGCAAAACAAGATTCACGAATTTGATAGACTTCAAGTATGGGAATTAGTACCTCGACCATACTATATCATGATTATAGCTCTTAAGTGGATTTACAAAGTTAAGCTTGATGATTACGGTGATGTTCTGAAAAATAAGGCTAGGTTGGTGGCCAAGGGTTATCGCCAAGAGGAGGGTATTGATTTCGAGGAATCCTTTGCACCAGTTGCACGCATCGTCAATAGTGAAATCTCAGCAAGATCACGAGTCTCCACATACTTCTTAAGTGCCCTGAAATCTTCAGCATAGCTCATTTCAAACCAACCAAAATACCCACCAGCGTAAAATCCCATTTCTTACCCCTTCTTTCTAAAACGGAACATATCAACTACATTTTACCCCTCCTTTCCACTCATCACAAGGAATCTTGACAACTTATTATTACCACTAGCATTCATACCTTGCATATTACTAATGAATGACATAGGCTTCGTTCCACTAGTACTTTTTAACATATCCATATCCATAGCATTGCTACCCGCCCTATTACTCCCATTATCCTTCCTTACTGCCTCATTCAAACTAGGCCAAACCATACCATTCGCATCCCCATTCCCATACCCTTGTTTTCTAATGAAGGTGGGAGTGGGGAGTCGATGTGTTAGAGAAGGTGTTTTTCTTCTCATGTGAATTGATTTGCAAAAAAAAAATAAAGGATGGAGGGTATGATTGATATAAAAAAGTCTGAGTATGATATTTGGTTCTATTGGTAAAGGAGTCGTTATGAGAGTAAGTGAACTCTAATGTGGTGTTAATTCTAAGGATGATAATGATTTCTTTTGCTGGTAATGGTTTTCAATTAATAAAAAAGTTTTGAGGACTAGTAAGTAGTGGTGTTGTTCCCTGAAAACCTGTACCTTTTGATAGAACCCTATTCTAAATCCTAATTATAAACGTCAATAATGAGAAGTCTAATGGAAAACGTGTGAATAGTGAAGGAAATTAGAGTTCCTGTATGTTTAGAATTTGAAGTGTGGTATTTTGTTGAACAAGGGGGTTGATCAGTTAGTAATTTTGAAGAAGGGGGACAGAATAAGGAGGTGTGTAGTGGGTTAAGTAATAATGGGGGTTTAAAGCAGTCTGTATCATTCGCTAGTGCTGTTGCTAAGAGTTTTGGAGGTTTTGGAAATAATAAGCTCAAGTTTGTATCGACGGCTTTGAATGAAGAAGGTAGGGAAGTTGCAGTTATGGATCCGGTTTTAGAAGAGGGTATTCAAAAGTGGAGTATGACTGTTGTTGGTCACTTTGTGGGGGTTTCAGATGGGTTATAAGGAAATTCTAGGTCACCTAAAGAGAACATGGCATTTATATCAGCTTGAGGAGGTTATCGTGAATCAAGGTTTGTATTATTTCAACTTTAAGTCTCAGGAAGGTGTGAATAGTGTTATAGAGAATGGGCCCCTAGATGTTGGAGAAAAGCGATTGTTTTGTTTTGTAAATGGAGCCAGGTTTGTGATAAGTCAAAATTGGGATACTTCTAAGGTTCCATTATGGGTAAAAATTTATGTGACATCCGTTAGAAGCTTGGAATTTGGTTGGTATTAGTAGATTGCTAGTAGATCGTGTTCCAATCATTATGGACAAAATTACTACGTCAATTTGTGAAAAACCATTTGGTAGGGCATTGTATGCTAAGGTTTTGGTGGAGGTTGATGCAGCAAAGGGTTTGATTGATACAGTAGAAATTTGGTATAAAAGCTTGGGAAAATCCATGATGCTAAATGTTGATTATGTGTGGAGACCTTTGGTGTATGAGCATTGTAAGACTTTCGGTCATCTTTCTAGTTCTGTAGTAAGGGCAATCTAAGTGGAAAAGAAGTTGGAGGGGTGAGAGTGTATAAAAACTAAGAGGCTGCTGGGAATGTGATAATGAATCAAGAAAGGGTGTCAAAATGTTGGTTTATAGGAGAGGAAATAGAATATTTTTGTCAACAATTATCAGCATCGTTCCATGAATGGTTCATAAGTGGTAGAGGAAATATGGTTATAGAGATAGGGTGGTGTTAATCATAAGGGTGCGTATAAGTTGAGGAGATGGGGTTTAAGGAGAGTTCAGCAAAAAATGTTCCTGTCCAAAAGTAATGATAAAAATAAGAACTTAGATGAGTGTATATTGGAAGATGAAGTTGATCCAAAATTAGTTTCTAATGTTGTTGCTGGGAAGTCAAATGATAAGAGTAAATTCCTAGAGGAGTCGGTATTGGGAAATGACGGATAAACGCTAGTGATGGTAGTTCTAAGGTTCTGTCTTTAAGGATGGTGTTCTTGTGGGAAAATTGGTTGATTGCATTGAATGAGTGATATTGATTGTTGATGTTTCTGATGTATGATGAAGACGTAATGGCTTAGTATACAACTGCTTGCAATTCAGTCTTCCTATTGCAGAGGAAGAAATAAATAATGGAGCCCTGATTATATAGTAATATTGTAACTAGGAAAAAGTGAATAAGAGGTTCTTATGCTGAGAAAAAGCCCGGCTAAATTGAAGTTAATTGAAGTGATGGAGAATCTTCATAACAGAATTGTCCAATTGAATGAGAATCTTCATGTGAATGCTCGTGTTAATGCCCTGAGGTTAGTTAAAGAAACTGACAAAGCAACGGGTGTCAAAAGTAATAGTAAGATTGTATACAAAGTTCTATGATCAGTCCATGGAAAGAAGAAGATCTTATTAAATGGAAGGAGTTACAGTGGGAAAGAAGAAGGGCTGAAGTTGATATTTTCATGTTGACTAAGAGGCCGCTTATGGATGATTTTAAGGAAATTTAGACTGATGATATGGTGGAATATTTTTTAGATAGATGTTGAGAAATTAAAAAACGATGAAAAGAACGTCATATGCATGATAGTATAGGTTTGAGTGAATAGGAGTGAAGTAGGTGAAGAGTGTAGAGGTTCAGCAAATAGTTGTGACCTCAGGACTGAATGTTTCAAGTGATAATGATGAATCTATGGCTCAAATGCAAGGTGGGTCTGCTGACACCCTACTAATCTCCAAAGATTGTATCAATGTTGGCTTGCTGAATAGTTACGAGTTTGACTAATAACCCTCTGGAACAAATAAGAGAAATTTGTTAATTAGGGAAGAAAAGGTTAGAATGTAGTCGCTGTTATTGAAACTCAATTGTTTCGTAAAAAGAATTGTTAATGCAGTTGGGGAAATATTAATTGGTTATTGGAATTGGGTATTCTAATTTGGAGGATAGTAATAGAAGGTTGTAGGATTAAGGATGGGTGATAGGAATAATGTTGGGCTAATTAGGATTTTCGCAGACAAGATCATTTATGCAATTAAGTGAATTTTATTCATGATCATAAGGAAACAAAATATGTCTTTGTTTTATTCTAAAAATTTGAGAGAGACAGGAAACATTTATGGACGATCAGGTGTGAGCATAATATGTTGGTTAGCAAGTTAGCCTTGAGGTGGTTTGGGGGATATTAACGTTATTATGAAATACGGATGAATGTTCAAATAGTTTTAACATTGACGTATTAGAGAAATATTGATGTGTTAGAAGGGTTTTACATAGTCCTGAGTTGAAGGACATTGTTATTTATGGTATGATTTCACTTGGATTCAAAAGCGAAGAAACCCTCCATAAAAAGAAGCGGTATGCTTTAAAAAAACTGATAGAATTGGGGCAATGCAGTTTTTTTGTCTTCTTATGCTAGATGTTTTGCTAAGTTTCTTCCTTATATGACTTCGGATCACTACCCGGCTATCATTGTTTATCCTGATGTTAAAGGCTTTAAGCCTCGGTCATTTCGGTTTATGAACTTTTTAACTGATAAGCTTGAGTTTCTCTCTACTGTTAAGGATAATTGTTAGCGATGAAGTTCATGGGTTTTATATGTTTGTTCTTGCTAAAAGGTTAAAAAAATATTAAGAAATATGAATAAATTAAATGGAAATGTTTTTTATAAGGTCAAAGTTTTAAGGGAGGAGTTAAAAAGGGTGCAGAATTTTTTAGATAAGGATCCGGATTGTGTTCATCTAAGAGAAGAGGAGTATGTTTTTTGTAATGCTTATAAGGAGGCTGCTATGGATGAAGAGATGATTCTCAGACAAAAGACGAAGATTCAGTGGCTTAAAGATGGTGATCAGAATTCGGCTTACTTTCACAACTCTTTGAAGGGTAGGATGTTTAGAAACAGGATTGAGGTTGTGTATGATTCTAGTTCACAAATAATGAGGGAGATTATATTGCCCCAAGTTTTTTGATCCTTTAGTAAGTTTTTAGGCACTAAAGATGATGTTTTTCCTATTGAAGATCCAGATAGCTTGTTTATTAATAAGTTGGATGCTCAATGTGCTGCCTATATGGTTAGGCCGGTTTTAGATGATGAGATTAAGTTTGCCATGTTTAGTATAAAGGATGATAAGGCTTCGGGTCTGGATGATTACACTTCGAAAATTTTCAAAACTGCCTGGAACATTGTAGGGGGTGATGTCTGTGCTGCGGTGAAGGAGTTCTTTTATTCTAGCAAGTTATTAGGGGAGTTCAATGCTAATCTGATTTCTCTTGTTCCTAAACTGCAAACCCCTTTGAAGATTACTGATTATAGACCCATTGCGTGTTGCAATGTGGTTTATAAGTGTATCAGTATGTTATATAACAATCGTCTTAAGGAGGGTCTTGGTTCTAAGTTGATTCCAATCATGAGTGCGATATCCAGGAAGCCATATTAGTGACAATATCTTTTTGGCTCAGGAATTCATGCATGGTTATGGGCGTAAAGGTGGTGCTCAGCGGTGTGCTTTCAAGGTAGATATTGAAAAAGCTTATGATACGGTGAATTGGGATTTTTTGAAGATTGCTCTACAAAGATTTGGCTTTCACATATTATATGATCAAATGGATTATGGTATGTCCTTACGACAGCTTCGATTTTCTATTTGTGTTAATGGGGAAACACATGGGTTTTTTAAGGGTAAAAGGGGTCTTAGGCAAGGTGACCCCATGTCTCCGTATTTATTTACTATTGTCATGGAAGTTTTAAACCTTATGATTAAAAGGCAGATTCGTCTTGACAGTCGGTTTAGGTATCATTGGGGTTGTAGTAAAATTAATCTTACTCACTTATGTTTTGCGGATGATTTGTTAATGCTTTGCCATGGGGATCTCATTTCTGCTAGTATCCTTCGAAGAGCTTTAGATGAGTTTAGCATGACTTCGGGCCTCGTAATCAATATGGCTAAGGAGCACAGTTTCTATAGTAATGTTCTCCGATATGTTAGAAGAGGAATAATCTTCTTGGCTAAGCCATTTAGGAGGGAGAATTACTTGTTTGGTAATTTAGGCATTCCATTAACTCAAAATGTTAAGTATTGCAGATTTGTAAGAGTTTTAGTGGAAAAAGGTTAAGAAGCGTATTTTTGACTGGAGAAATAAGTTGCTGGTAAACTTCAACTTGTTGCTTCTGTCCTTTCGTCGCTTCATGTTTACTAGGCTTCCATGTTTATGTTGCCGGTTTCTATTTGTGACAGTATTGATAAACTCTTTAAAAACTTTATTTGGGGAAAGTCTGAGCTAGGAGTGTATAGCGAGTGTCTCTTGGAAGGATTTTAGTATTTAAAAAAATAAAAAAAATGCCTAAAATCAAGGTGGTTAAGGTTGAAATCGTTGTAGAGTCATGAATTATGGTCTTATGGTCAAACATTGAGGTACATCGCTAGTAGGCAAGAGTCATGTGGTTAAATGCTTTAATGTTTTATAAGTTAAAGGGGAAAGTTATTGAGGAAATGAATTAGGGATAGTTTTTTCTGGAATCTAAACAGATCTTATGAGTTGAGAGACAGTGCTAAGGAAGTTAGTAGGTTATAAAATTGTAATGGTATCGATGTTTCGTTTGGTATTATAGATGGCACTCTAACGGCCCTTAAATGGCAAGACGAAATAGTAACCCACATCATTATCTAGTTGTGGTTTTGATTTGAATGCTAAAGTGGATGATTTAATCTGTGAAAATAACTGGATCTGGCCGTTTGAGTGATCAGAATTGTTTAGTGAAGTTATTGATGTCCCGGTTCCGGTATTAAGTAGTGATTATGTTGATAAAGCGTTATGGTTTAATAAAAAGAATGAAGAGGTTCAGTTTAGTGTAAAAGTGGCTTGGAAGGTTTGTGTAGAATTGATGGTCCTGAAGTTATGTGGCACAAACATGTATGGTTTTCCCAATGTATTCCCAGGCATGCGTTCATTTTGTGGATGGCTCTCAAGGGTAGATTGAAGACTCAAGATAGGATTTCCCGATAGATTGGTGCTGATAACATGGTCTGTCCATTTTGTAAAAGCTACAAAGACACTCACAGTCACCTTTTTTTCCAATGCGGTTTTGCTTAGGGTATTTGGGATAGGCTTAAGCTTATGTGTAGGCTTGAAGATCTTTCATATGTTTGGGCTAAGATTGTTTTTGGTATTTCTGTTAGAAAGGCGAACAATACGTGAGTTGAGTAATTTTTAAGTTGGGCTTTTGGTGCTGCGGTTTATTTCATTTGCAATAAACAGCCAATTTAGATTAATTTATAAGAATGTGTAAAGGCCTGCAGATAAGGTTTTGATATCATTGTCGATACAGTCCAGGCTAAGACTGGCTGGGGTGAAGATTAAACGGTCTCATGAGAAGATAAGGTTGTTGCTAATATAGAATATTCTTATTAAGGAGTGGGGAAAACGAGTGGTAAATGGGGTTAATATTGGGGTTAATGATGACGTTACATAAGTGGTGGAGTTGGTGTATTATGCACAAGCTTGCCATGAGCTTGTGGCAGTATTGGAGGTTTAGTTGGGGTGTTTGGTGGTTTTGTATGGGTTTTTTTGCTAACTGTCTTTGTGCAGGTACACTATGGAGCTTTTCTAGGATTGGAATTATGGATTTTAGCATGAGAACAACGTCTTCTTTTTTCCGTTCTTGTGCTTGTGGTCACCCCGTGGTGATCACAATGAGTGATTGGGTGGGGTACCATCAGGGGTGGACCGGGCAATTACATAAGTGTGAGTATCGTTTTTATACTCATGCTTATGTAGAGTGTAGTTTTGGTGAGGTAGGATGGGGTGGGTTTGGGTTTCATATATGGGATGGAGTCATAAGGAAGTGCAGGGTAGAATTGTCAAACGTTCCGGTTTTGACGCATAGGTTTGGGAGACACAAGGGGGGTGGTCTGTTTTGTATGGGTTTGAGTGAGTTATGGTATACTTACTCTCCTTGGAAGGTTTGTAGGATATGCAGGGTTCGTTGATTTTTTCTATCTCTTCGGGATAGTCAAAGCTTCCTGTATTTTGTCTATGACATGACTTGGGTTGTTTCATCTGTTCCTTTAGGTTGTGGTGGCATAAGGGGGGTTAGGTTGTGCTCAGATAAGAGACGACTTAGTCGTCTTCCCCTAGTCGACAGTGGTTTTGTCCGTATCAGTCCTTGGGAGGGGTGTAAGCCTGGCTTAGATGTCTCCCTTTGGTCTGTAGGACTTAACTGGTGTCATGCTTGTCTCTTCACTCATATCCTTAAGGTTGTTTATGTGCTGTTTTGGGTTAGGAATATTCTCGGTATGCTTGGTTGCACTCCAAGTATGCTATTGAGATTTAGAATGCTCTTTTTTAGCATTTTTTGGTTCTGGTTCCTTTTTCTGAATCAGTGGTATAGTTTAATGGGTGTTTGGGAAAACACCAGCTGGGTTAGGTTTTGGACAGCTTACATTTTTGGTGTTATAAGGTTTTGGTGCTGCATTAATTTTTACTTTAGGAATGTTTCGTTTAATCACGGTATTTCTGGGTTGGGGGTTCTTGGGTATTGGGGTTGTGGTTTTCAAAATTATGATGCAAGGTTATTCAATTTTGGTTATGTTAGCTCCTATTCTGATTTTGGTCTCTACTTTGGTGCTGGTATTGGATTTTATTATGATTCAGGTATTTTTAGCCTGGGTTTTGGTCATGTTAGTTGTTCGAATACGGGTTTATGGAAATGTAATACTATATATATCATTGATAAAGGCTCAAGAGTAGAATGGTTGAAGGACTTCAGTTCTGATTTGGTCAGGATCATTGAAAGTTTAAATGTCCAGGTTTTAAAGTGTTGTTGTATGACTCATAAGGTGTATCAAAGGTTATGCAAAATGTTTCAAGTAGAGAAATTATGTTGCAGTTCAAGGATGCTGATATATGTTTCAAGTATGATTGGTAATTTCAGGTTCTCAATTTTAAAGAATTATGGTTAGTAACCATGTTGGGCAGGTTGGAGTATAAAAGATTAAGCAAGTTTTGTTATCTACATACATAGTGATCTGGTTACAAGTTATAAGAGCATATTTTCGTGATTAGTGATAGAGTTATCAAGAGAAATAGTTGTTATTATAAGTTTTTTGGTATTTCACTTTTTGTTTTAGGCTTGGGGTTTGTCCAAGGCCTAGTTTTTATTTTGTCAAGTGATTATCTCAGAAGGGGTTTGTCCTTCTTAGATATTTTCTTGGGCTTTGTTTGTAAATAACCTTGCATTTTAATATATTTATTTTACAGTAAAAAAAAAAAACTTTCGTCATCATTTGAGCATTTCATAGGGTATATAAACCCTTTACCCAAAACAAGATACCTTTGGCGAGCAGATTTGCTCGACATAACTTTTGTCATCATTTGAGCATTTCATCGGGTATAAACCATTTACCCAAAACAAGATACCTTTGGCGAGCAGATTTGCTCGACATAACTTTCGTCATCATTTGAGCATTTCATCGGGTATAAACCCTTTACCCAAAACAAGATACATTTGGCGAGCAGATTTGCTCGACATAACTTTCGTCATCATTTGAGCATTTCATCGAGTATAAACCCTTTACCCAAAACAAGATACCTTGGCAAGCAGATTTGCTCGACATAAGTTTCGTCATCATTTGAGCATTTCATCGCTATAAACCCTTTACCCAAAACAAGATACCTTTGGCGAGCAGATTTGCTCGACATAACTTTCGTCATCATTTGAGCATTTCATCGGGTATAAACCCTTTACCCAAAACAAGATACCTTTGGCGAGCAGATTTGCTTGACATAACTTTTATCATCATTTGAGCATTTCATCGGGTATTAACCCTTTACCCAAAACAAGATACCTTTGGCGAGCAGATTTGCTCGACATAACTTTCGTCATCATTTGAGCATTTTATCGGGTATAAACCCTTTACCCAAAACAAGATACCTTTGGCGAGCAGATTTACTCGACATAACTTTCATCATCATTTGAGCATTTCATCGGCTATAAGCCCTTTAACCAAAACAAGATACCTTTGGAGAGTAGATTTGCTCGACATAACTTTCGTCATCATTTGAGCATTTTATCAGTTATAAATCCCAAAACAAGATACCTTTGGCGAGCAGATTTGCTCGACATAACTTTCGTCGTGATTTGAGCATTTCATTGGTTATAAATCCTTTACGCAAAACAAGATACCTTTGGAGATCAGATTTGCTTGACATAACTTTTGTCAACATTTTTGAATTTCATCGAGTATAAACCATTTACCCAAAACAAGATACCTTTGACGAGCAGATTTGCTCGACATAACTTTTGTCATCATTTGAGCATTTCATCGGGTATAAACCCTTTACCCAAAACAAGATACCTTTGGCGAGCAGATTTGCTCGACATAACTTTCGTCATCATTTGAGCATTTCATCGGGTATAAACCCATTACCCAAAACAAGATACCTTTGGCGAGCAGATTTGCTCGACATAACTTTCGTCATCATTTGAGCATTTCTTCGGGTATAAATCCATTACCCAAAACAAGATACCTTTGGCGAGCAGATTTGCTTGACATAACTTTTGTCATCAACATTTCATCGGCTTATAAACCCTTTACCCAAAACAAGATACCTTTGGCGAGCAGATTTGCTCGACATAACTTTCGTCATCATTTGAGTATTTCATCGGGTATAAACCCTTTACCCAAAACTAAATACCTTTGGCGAGCATATTTGGTCAACATAACTTTCGTCATCATTTGAGCATTTCATCGGGTATAAACCCTTTAGCCAAAACAAGATACCTTTGGCGAGCAGATTTGCTCGACATAACTTTCGTCATCATTTGAGCATTTCTTCGGGTATAAACCCTTTACCCAAAACAAGATACCTTTGGCGAGCAGATTTGCTCGACATAACTTTCGTCATCATTTGAGCATTTCATCGGGTATAAACCCTTTACCCAAAACAAGATACCTTTGGCGAGCAGATTTGCTCGACATAACTTTCGTCATCATTTGAGCATTTCATCGGGTATAAACCCTTTACCCAAAACAAGATACCTTTGGCGAGCAGATTTGCTCGACATAACTTTCGTCATCATTTATTTTATTTCTCTCTCTAACTATGGGCGATTTCACCTAGTTGGATATACGTTCGTACTGTTCATCACTGTTACTAAATACATCCATTTTATTTCTTTAATCCTTCATTTTAATCATTTAATCCTTCTTATTCACTGTTCATCTTTGTCTGTTCTTCATTAATCAATTTTCAAATAGTTGTTATACTCCTTTTCACTATGTAACGGTGCTCTTATTCACCTCGTTTGGTTATTTCGATTGATTGTGCTCAGATCCTTTGATTGAGTATGGTTTTTCGTTTCTAAAATCATCAAAGAAAACATTCCAGTTTCTAATTTCGTTCCTAATGAGATCCCACCTTCTAAAAAGGTGGATTCGATTCTTAAACCTAAAAAAACCACTCGTACTATGAATCCTGAGTCTGGTGATACGATGAAGCATAGATCTATGTTAGGTAAATCCTCTCAAGTGAATTTCAAGGATAGGGTTACTAGATCGGGTTCTAAAATGGGTGGTTTAGCTGTGGATATGGAAGAGGTTGCTTATGAAGGTGAGGTTGGGGAGTCTGATGGTGTTAGTGATGGTGTTTCTTCTCGTATGAATGATTTGCATAAGGATGGAGGTATGAGTGATATGAATGAGTCTGAGTTGATATTTGGTTCTATTGGTAAGGAGTCTGTTGTGAGTAATAACTCTAATGTTGGTGTTAAGTCTAAGGTTGTTAATGATTTTCCTTTTGCTGGTAATGTTTCTATTAATAAAAATGCTTTGGGGTCTAGTAGTAGTGGTGCTGTTCCTGAAATGCATGTACCTTTTGATGAGAACCCTATTCTGAATCCTAATTTTAATGTCAATAAGAAGTCTAATGGCAAAAGTGTGAATATGAAGGAAGTTAGAGTTCCTGGTATGTTTAGAATTGTAGGTGATGGTAGTTTGTTGAACAAGGGGGTTGGCTCGGTTAGTAATTTTGAAGAAGGGGGACAGAGTAAGGAGGTGTGTAGTGGGTTAAGTAATAATGGGGGTTTAAAGCAGTCTGTATCATTCGCTAGTGCTGTTGCTAAGAGTTTTGGAGGTTTTGGAAATAATAAGCTCAAGTTTGTATCGACGGCTTTGAATGAAGAAGGTAGGGAAGTTGCAGTTATGGATCCGGTTTTAGAAGAGGGTATTCAGAAGTGGAGTATGACTGTTGTTGGTCATTTTGTGGGGTTTCAGATGGGTTATAGGGAAATTCTAGGTCACCTAAAGAGAATGTGGCGTTTACTTCAGCTAGAGGAGGTTATAGTTAATCAAGGTTTGTATTATTTCAACTTTATTTCATAATTTATTTTTGTTTGGTTACGTTTAAAACGCTTACGTCTTCGCAATAAATTACATTCGTTACTTCCTGAAAGCACCTTTACCTATCTACACTCAAACAAATACCCACATTTATACCCAATACTCAAAATTTATTTATTTTTCTCACTTATATCTCTTACAAACCGGACATGGGTATTTACACAAGAAATAATTCACTTAAACCCCCCACTAGCTCTTCCACCATTATCATAAGTCTTACCTAAAGGTGTACCCTTGACCCATGTTACTAGAAATTGTCCAATCAT
>BQNB010070097.1:0-33250 GCA_026074375.1 Tanacetum coccineum
GACCATTTTCTGTCCTAGCCAATTTATTATAGGTTAAAATGGATGACCCCAACATTACTATGGAAGAGTATATTAGGCTTGATTGAGCAGTTTACACACACGTAAAAAAATAATATACTTATAGAGAAATTAAGGAAATCCCCAAGTATCCCTTGGACAATTCCACTCACAAAGATATATATATAGAATACGTATATTAAACCGGGCAAGTATGATCACCCGGGTCGTTATCCCCAACGACTCGTGGAATGGAAACCTCGTTTAAGTTTGGATCCTGATTTGAATAGGAAAAGAGATATTTTTGATTTATTATACTACTAAAATTAAAGGCACAATTAAACTACTAATTAACAAATTAAACTAATTACGAAAGTAAATAAAATGCGACATTAAAAAAAACAAATGCAATTTAAAATTCGAAAATGATTTTTTAAAAATATTAAACTTAAACTAAAAATTGTGTAAAATTACTTTTTGAAATCAGAAAAAGTGCAGAAAATTAATTATATAAAAAGCCCCAAATTTTATCCACTAAATTAAAAACTAATTTAACTAAGTAAATTAAAAAAACCTAATTAATTAATTAATAAAAACCTATTTTATAAAACTAAACTAAAACAAAGCCCAAAAACATGGTGTGGAATTGACATGAAGTAAAGATAGAGGTAGGGCGGTGTAAATGTAAATTTTAATACCTAAAAACAAAAGAATGAACCATTGGCCGAAACAAACAGCCCCCCCTTAACCTAGGTTACTAAACGAGAATTAACTATTTTAACTAACAAAGGATCTTAACGATTTAAATTTAAAAAGGACTGATAGAGTAACTAGCAAGGACTAACAGTGTAAAATTTACACTAACGAAAATTATGAAAAAAGACAGAACAGGCCCCTGAACTCTTAATTATCTAACCACCAGCATCCTATTTTATGTATTTAAAGCATCTTATTACTTATTTTCAGAATAGGCTTAATAAAAACTATAATCCCAGGCTTAACCAAATAAGCCTAAAGCAGCTTAAGAATGCCACAAGCTACAAAACCTAAAAATCACCCTAAACATACTTACTCAAAACAAACCATCCCTCAAAACAATTTTAAGCTTTTATAACCCTAAAATCCAACATGACTGCTTATTACTCGAACTTACTTTATTTAAACTGCTTGATTTAAACTAACTCCTATTTAAAAACAAATAAAACAGCTTTAAATATCCCAAGAAGAGAAAAGGGGTTTGTTGAGAGAAATGAGAAGGCTGCCGCCAGAGTGATAAGACAGAATTATAATAGAAAGTAAATTATAAATCAATGATACTTAATAAGAAAAAAAATGTGTACCTTTGTTTCCTAACTTAACAAGGAACAATAATAAGCCGAGTAGGGCTTATGGCTTATTCACATAAGCCCTTGTGCACAATCAAAAACCTAATCTAACCTACGGCTGACCTCAGCCACTAAACCACTTGGAAAAGATACACCATCCCAATTCCTTTTTATTTCCAAGTCTTCAACAACTCAATCAAACAAACAAACATGAACACAAAATCTTAACGGAATTTAAATGAACAAAAAGATTTAAATGAAACGGAAATTTTATTAAACTGCAATAATAATTCTTACAAACTCGAAACAAGAGTACAAAACATTTAAATGAAAAATTACATTCGAAATAAAAAAATTAACAACTAAAAACTTAACCTAAAAAGAAAAAAAATAAGAAAATTAAAACTAAACTCCCCCCGGTATATGCTGGATATTGGGGGTTTTATACCCGAGCCTTGGGCTTCTCGATCCTTCTTCTCTCTTTCATCTCAGCCCTCCATCTTATCTCTCTCCTTGAACTCTAATTTAAGCCGTAGGATTAAATGAGTATAATCCCGGATCGATGATGTGGACAGATGTGTGTTAGTTATGTGAGTGTGTACACTCACACACGTCACATCACCAATCACGATCCTCCTTTTAGCCAGGGTGGCATGGGTTAAGGGGTGAGATGATAGTGATGGGTGGGTTACGGGTTGTGAGGGGATCATTAACCCCATGGTTAATTAGGGTTTGGGTGAAGGGTTAATTGAACTAGGGTTTAGGTGTTCTTGGTGTTCTTCGGTGTGGGTGAGAGAGTTTGATTTTATTTGGGGTAAATGGAGTACACAGTAAGTGTAAAAGAGTTATAATGGTATCCGGGTTTGGTCGGGTTAGGGTTAGGTTAGGATCCGGGTAATTGGGTTGGTACTGGCTGTGAATGTCTAAAAGAGATCCATGGGTTTATTTGACCCATACTTGAACCCCGCGACTTTTGCTATCGTTCTTGGGGAAATTGCAATCCTCGGTCCCTTGTGTTTGGTTCATACATTTTCAGGTTATAAATAATTTTGGAAATTGCTATTCCCCCTTGGAGTTAATAAAGCCAATAGAGATGAGCTTTGGTTTAACTGTGGTTAAGCTGCAGTTGACTGAAGAAGCTGTAGGCATGATTTCTCTGGCTTCGGGGTCATTGAGATCTTTAGCCTCTTGATCACTCATTTTCCGTTCTCGTTTCGTTTTAGATCATGATTTCTTGCAATATTTGACATATCCATACTGCACAACATAATACTCAGATACAAGTACAACACATTTTTATTTGCCATTTATTTTTTGATCCGTTTTGGGTTTAATTGGGCCTTTCTTAAGCATAAATAGATATGTGTAATCTACACTTATCAAAATTACCCCAAACTAAACGAATTGTGTGTCCCTCACACTGGCAATATCACATGCCTTATAACCAATACCGCAAAAATTCCCCCAAACTACACCTTTTAAAAGTAGCAAAAGAGGTTTGTTTTAAGAGGGTCCAAAAGTATAAAAAAAAACATCACCCGACTCCCATTTTTCTATCTAAGATTTTCCCTCTTTTTATGATTTTTCTTGATTATTTAACTACCTAACTACAATTTATATTTGTTTGACATAAATGGCAATGTTTTCATTACCACATGTAACGTTTTAGGATCATAGAACAAAAAGCCATCATTAAGCGTCTAAAAGATAACTTCATCATCCCCAGCTTCTCACTTTCCAATTTTCCGCAGCCAAAGCTTAAAAACAAGAATCACACACCGTTAATTACAAGTCATGACACTAACACACTCATAAATACTAATTGTGTACCTTACTTTTCCTCCCCACATATCCTGAACTTTTGTAACTCATCCTCAGATTTTACTTAAGTCAAGACAACCCCAAAGGCTCTTTAAGACTATGTTTCGATATCTTCACGTACGATAATATTCAGAAACATAAAGCGTAATGGTAAAGAACGCAATAATTAGCTTCTTAGCCCTTTTCAAAAGATCAAATCAATCAAGAACAAAGTCCTACATCGAAGGCAACCAAAATTTGGCTTCTTTATTAGGCTACTTAAAGCAAGGCACCACATTCCATGCATATACCCCAAGGCTCCTTTAAGACATGAATGGACCAATCTCATTTTGCACCATATACCCTTAGGCTCTTTAAGGCACAAAATAAGACAAAAATTAAGCAACATTATTATTCCTCAGTCCTTTAGTAGGCTACAACATCGGCCACGCCTCCGACACGATGCAGCAAACATATTTCGACTTCGGATTATATAAGTAAAAACCGGTGCCAATTTATCTCGAAGCCACATCGATAGCGGAGCGACCAGAGGTTATTCTACTTATATGACACCGGACTCCTACCTTAATAAAAAAACTCCAACATCGCCACCAGCCTCCGACACGATGAAGTAATCTGGCAGAGATACTTATTTATTATATTTTTGTATTTTTATGCCAAATTAAGTATTCCTGATGTGTACTCATCCTAATCACAAAGGAACTAAAGAAAACTTCTATTAGCTAATTATTAACCAAAAAACCATACAACTCTATTTATTAAACATTTATATATAGAGGTGAAACATGCTAATGGGAGAAAAAGCCACAAGTAATACATATGAGCTTGAAAGAAATCCAACTATTCTACGTTTAATATCATGACTTATAAATAACACTATCATTTCTTGTTCTTCACAAAAGAAATTTTGCAAATACTTAGCCTTATAAAATTCAACTCGGCATATTTAAAATCTACTTGAGATTAGCACAAGCTTTCATTTACTAACGATTCAAGTCTAGCATGTTTAAAGCACAAACTATCATCATTAATTGTTAAGGGAAAAAGCTAGAACTCTACACGTACGATCGGGTCAAAAATCACTTCTTATTCTTACCAGCGGAAAACCTACATTTTTGTCTTATTATTATTATTATTATTATTATTATTATTATTTTTATTTTTTTTTTTTTTTTTTTTTTTGATTAAAAATTTAAAATTTTTACTATTTTTGTGGGAGAACCGGGTACGTGAGAAACACAATAAGCAAGCACATCAAATCGATAGATTCCCTCCCCAAACTAAAATGAAACATTGTCCTCAATGTTTAAAGTCGGGTTCCTACGAAAATCTAAGCCGTTTATTAAGTAGACAAAGATAATTCGTTAATCGATAATATATAAAGGGAATATTTGATCTCCCCAAACTAATTTCACACAAAGATGAGAAAACTCGAGTGCTATCGGAAAATTAGGCAATCGAAATCGAGAGTATTCTCTGAAATTTGGTTAATCCTGCCAAATCACAACACAAAACAACGAGAAACTGATGGGATGGGCCCCTCAACATCACAACACATTAGAGGTTAGAAAAGGATAAGCATGGGGTGAACTCCCACGAAGCGGCTTGTTTTTGGTTACCGAGTCGCAAGCTCGACTCGATCCCTGAATTTAGTTGTCCTTAGGGAGAGCAAATGGAAAAGAAGATCTCAATCGGGTTTTCATTAATGTTTGGAAAAACATTAAAGGATATGAAAATTCCATCCCGATGAGAGGCCACCGGCTCTAAATGGAGATGCCGGGATCAAAGATCGTATCTTCACTCCCAGTGGAGCAAGATAAAAGAGAACCTCGGGGTAGGTGACAAATGGAGAAAAAGTAATGAATGGTAAATTGAGAAATCGTCCTCTTCATCATTTAGAAAAACGACATTTTCACCTCCCCCCTGGTCAAAAGGTTCATCATTATTAAGCACATCTAAATTGTTAATCACTGTCGAATCGGACTCAAAATTTGAACAAATCTCAACATCCGGTGGTTTCGGAGGAGGACGAGGAAATGACGGATCATCAAAATGAAACGACTCATACTCGGAAAGAGAGTAATTAGCATGAGTAGTGGTACTGCCACTTCTCGTCTCTTCCGTATGATCGCTAGAAGTCTCGAATTCGGGTAAAGAATTATCCAAATGAGAAAAAGAAGTATCGGACTCCTCTAAGAACGAATCACTATCCGCGACGGGGATAGGAAATGGAGAAGGAGACTCGAGCACACGATCCGGAGTAGAGTTAACTTTCAAAGATTCAATATTAGAAATAAGACGATGTACGTTTAATAATTTCTCTCGAAGAATAACGTCTTGGATTTGAAAAATATCTTCTAAGTCAAACTCTTTCTCTTCATTCACCTCTTCTAAGCTAACGTACTCGACATCCTCAAAATCATCGTCATCACTCGAAGTATCATCATCCAGATCGGCTTCAACAATTCCCGGTGGAATTGGAGCAATATGAGCGAGTTCATCGGCGAACTCCTCGAGAATAGGGTCAATCTTAGAAGAATTATCAATCGAAGTATCACGGTTAACCAAATATTTCACAAAATCGGACTCAATATTAACACGATTATTATCACAATTAAACACATCACACGAATCGTCGAAAATTCCCTCAAACTCACTTGGGATTGGGACAAGGTTCTCAACACTAGACTTTATTACTTCGTCTGATTCCGTTGCCGGAATAGTGTCAAAATGCTCATCCCCCATATTTAGAGAATTATCGGGCTCCTCGATCGGTAAGTCGGGAGTGATTACTAAAGGAATATAATCATCCTCGTCATCACAAGTAGCAGAAAGCATGTAACGACAGGCAGCAGCATACTTTTCGTCTTCGTAAGCTTTCTCCTTTTTTCGAACTTCACTTCCCCATATATTAAAATCTTGCTTAAGTTTTCGAATTCTAATCTCACAATCTCTCTCATATTCTTCATCAATCACCTCGCCTCGAAATCTTTTATAACCCAAATCATTCGTGATTTCTTTAATTTTGCGGTCAACCAATTGTTGCTCATGCCTCATTTCCTCGATACTCATATCTTCTTTAACCGTTTGTTCTTCCTCGATTTGCTTTTTTAATTCCGTTAACATTCTTTGATCTCGTTTTAATTCTTCAAACTCTTTAAGAATTTTATTAAGAGCTTCTTGACGATAGACGGATTCCTGCGGAGGTTGTGGGTGGTTAAAACCGGAATAATCATAACTCGGATTAGGTTCATAGCAAGTTTCATTGATCGGTTTAACATTGAAATCAAATGCGGACCTCCGAATCAGACACAACAAAGATATTGCTGAGAAAAACTTGGTGAATTTTGTGGAGGTGGGTAAGAAAAATTTGGAGAATTATAGAAAGAATTCGGGTTTGGAATATAAGCGAATGAATTTTCAGCTTCATAATTGCGTATCGGGTGATCATTTGGCAAAATCTGTGGGAACTCCATATAAATGGATTTGATCGCATTGTTCTGGATTAGTGATAATCGGAACTTTTGTGGACAATTAATAACCGTGAGACACCTTTGCCACAGATTTAAAATCATTGTCGACAAAAAATTCCATCTAATGAATCACCGCATTCATAACAACAATTATGGTCAATTTGTGGAGGTTCTTGCGAAGATTTTTCACCGGGGTCTTGATTGACAACGCATGGCTCTCGAAGAGCATTAACAACGTTGGTATTATCATCGGATGGTTCGAAAGTATCTTGAAAGTCTTTGAAAATTCCATTTTCAACACAATACGCAAGCAAATCTTCATCGAATTTCTTTCGTAAAAATGCACATCCACGACAACTCGGACCATCAACCGGGGTTCCACATCTTGCACAACGCGGAGAAGGGTCGGATTCGAAAACAAGGATCTTGTCTTTAAGACTCCCTATCGAACAACAATTTTTAGTGTACAAACTTCCACAAGTCGAACACTCTTTGATCGCGTGAAGAGATTTTGAATGATGAGACGCCATAAGAATTAAACAATTTAGAGGATTAAGAAGAAAGAATTAAACGAATAAGAGGAAAAAGAAGAATATTTTTAGGTTTTGAAAATAATTCAAGAGGAAATAAAAATATTTTTGGATTTTTTTTTTTTTTTTTTTTTTTTTTTTTTTTTTTTTTTTTTTTTTTTTTTTTTAATAGCAATGAATTTAAAACGGTTTTTATTCACAAAGAGAAACTTAAACCAAATAAAGCAACTACTTCACGGTAGCTCTTGAAAATTTCTATTCACGGTGAGCCGTACTGGTAAGACACAAAAGCAAGTGTTTAAATCTTTGATTACGATTGGGAAACAATTGCACTTCAACCGAAAAATTGAAATGATAATATCTTCAATGGGAAGATAATATTTGTTGGGTTCGTTAACCAACTGGGATTTTATTTTCTGAATAAGATCAATTTTTTTATATTTTTGATTTTTCTATTTTTAATCTTTACTTATACTAAAAAGAAAAGGAAAATATATTTTTTTACTTTTTATATTTTATTTATTTTTTTTGGATTTTTTGGATTTATGACAAAAATTTAACTTTCGAGGACGAAAGGATCTTCAAACCAAATCACAAACTCGAAACAAGAGAATCGCTTACACAAGTCCCCGGCAACGGCGCCAAAAACTGATTGAGCAGTTTATACACACGTATAAAATAATATACTTATAGAGAAATTAAGGAAATCCCCAAGTATCCCTTGGACAATTCCACTCACAAAGATATATATATAAAATACGTATATTAAAACCGGGCAAAGTAAATGATCACCGGGTCGTTTTCCCCCAATGACTCTGCAATGGAAACCTCGTTTAAAGTTTGGATCCTGATTTGAATAAGAAAAGAGATTTTTGATTTAATTATACTACTAAAATTAAAGGCACAATTAAACAACTAATTAACAAATTAAACTAATTACGAAAGTAAATAAAATGCGACATTTAAGAAAACAAATGCAATTTAAAACTAAAATATGTAAATTAGATTCCTAAACCTAAATTAATGCTAAAGAAAATTTTAGGAAAATTAAAAATATTTTTTAAAAGCTTTTTGGATTTTTTATGAATTTAAAACTATTTAATCTAAATTAAATTCTAAAAGGAAAAATTAAATTGATAAAAATTAAGAAAAATACTTTTTTAAAACAAGAAAAAGTGCAGAAAATTAATTTTATAAAAAGCCCCAATTTTAATCCACTAAATAAAAACTAATTTAACTAATTAAATTTAAAACCTAATTTATTAATTAATAAAAACTATTTTATAAAACTGAAACTAAAACAGCCCAAACACATGGGTTGGAATTGACATTAAGTAAAGATAAGGGTAGGCGGTGTAAATGTAAATTTTATACTAAAAACACAAAGATTGAACCATTGGCAGAAACAGCCCCTTAACCTAGGTACTAACTAGAATTAACTATTAACTAACAAAGGACTTAACGATGTAAATTAAAAAGGACTGATAGAGTAACTAGCAAGGACTAACAGTGTAAAATTTACACTAACGAAAATTATGAAAAAAGACAGAACAGGCCCCTGAACTCTTAATTATCTAACCACCAGCATCCTATTTTATTATTTAAGCAGCTTATTACTTATTTTTAAGAAAGAGGCTTAATAAAACTATAATCCCAGCTTATTTCAATAAGCTAAAGCAGCTTATGAATGCCACAAGCTCCTAAAACCTAAAAATCACCCTAAACTTAACTTACTCAAAACAAACCAACCTCAAAACAATTTAAGCTTTATAACCCTAAAATCCAACTGCTTATTACTCGAACTTAGCTTATTTAAACTGCTTATTTAAACTAATCCATTTAAACAAATTAAAACAGCTTTAATCCAAAGACAGAATTATAATAAAAAGTAAATTATAAATCAATGAAACTTAATAAGAAAAAAATGTGTACCTTTGTTTCCTAACTTAACAAGGAACAATAATAAGCCGAGTAGGGCTTATGGCTTATTCACATAAGCCCTTGTGCACAATCAAAAACCTAATCTAACCTACGGCTGACCTCAGCCACTAAACCACTTGGAAAATATTGCAGTCCATTTCACACCCCCCCCACCCCCCCATCCAATTCCTTTTTATTTCCAAGTCTTCAACAACTCAATCAAACAAACAAACATGAACACAAAATCTTAACGGAATTTAAATGAACAAAAAGATTTAAATGAAACGGAAATTTTATTAAACTGAAATAATAATTCTTACAAACTCGAAACATATTACAAAACATTTAAATGAAAAATTACATTCGAAATAAAAAAATTAACAACTAAAAACTTAACCTAAAAAGAAAAAAAATAAGAAAATTAAAACTAAACTCCCCCCGTATATGCTGGATATTGGGGGTTTTATACCCGAGCCTTGAGAAATAGAGCTGTTTGAATTCAGAATTAATCTTACCTAAACCTTAAATCAGTTAAATCTATTATGGATCTAATTAGATTAGAGCTTTTGGAAGGGGATCTTACTTTGGAAGAGATCCCAAGGACTTATACCTTAGCTTATTAATAAGCTAAGGAGCTTGTAGCTGCCTTAATTGGTCCCTTTTGTTTAGCTAAAGGATTAAGTAAGTTTCTCTTTTCATTCTTCTCTAATTTCAGTTTTAATTGCTTAGTTTTTGCTTATATGCTTAAAATTGCTTATTTGCTTATTCTCTTTGCTTATTAGTGTTTAAATATCTCTTCTAGTGCTTATTAGTTGTTTGTCCTAATCTGTTTTTGCTTATATAGTTATAGATCATTAGTTGCTAATTTCTGTCATAAAAACTCATAAAATCCAAAAATATTAGTTTAAATAGTTTAGATCTTAGATTAAGGCTTATTCAGTTGTTTAATCATGATTATTAAGTTTGTTTTAAGCTAGTTTTTATCTGGTATTAGTTTTTGTGCATCAAATTTCTCTTAAAAAGCTTTTCTAAATCCTGTCAAAATGGTAAAGGGGTGTTTGGTTTAGTGCACTCTTGAATTGCACTAGCAGTACTAACCTCAGTTAGTAATGCTGAACCTTTTCACTACCAGTACTAACCATAAGTTAGTACTGTTAGCTTAGATTTTAGCTTAACAAATTCAGTAGTATTAAGTTTAGTCCATAGCTTATTATAAATTTAGTTTTATTTTTCATTATCTAGCTTATTTCATAGCTTAATTTTGTCTTAAGAGTCAAATTGCATCAGCAGTACCTTCAAGTTAGTACTGCTGAAATTTACACTACCAGTACTAACTATCAAGTTTAGTACTGGCTACAATTGTGTAACTTTTAGTCGAGTAATTGTAGGATTTAATAGCTTATCTTTTAGCATTTTAAAGTCTAGTTATAGCTTAATATAGAATAAGTCTTAGATTACATTTTTTAGCTTATTTACATAGCTTATTTTTGCTGTCAAAAAAGTTAAAAAGCCAAAAAACAGTACTTAGGAAATTTTAAGGTTTTTAATTTGGTTAATTTAGGCTTTTGGTCTAGATTTTTTCTAGTCTTAAAAAGATAGATTATAAGTAGTTTAATAAGTCCTTAAAGTTCTAGAGTCTAGTTTAGCTTTTTAAGTTTTTAGGCTCATGTGGATTTTGTGCTCCTTTGCTTATTTCCTAAGTTTGCCCGAATCATGCTTAATTTCAGTAGTTTAAAAGCACTTCTAGGTTAAATTTCTTTGCATTTTTAGGTTAAACACATCATAAGCTCTTTAGAACCTCTTTCCTTTTACATTTTTATCTAGTATTGAGTTTTTTATAGCTAATTTTCTAAAACCAAGGGATAAACCCCACTTTCTGTAAACAGCTTAAAGATAAGCTCTTTTTGAGCTTTTTGTGCGTTCAGCCCAAGTACCTTTATAAAGTTGTTTTCCCATACGTCCTTTACAACTTTGCTTCTTTGAGTTTTTCATTTTAAGCTCTTTAAAATTTCGAATGCTTATTGGACTTAGTTTGTTGTCGGGGTAAGTTCTCAGGGACCATTCCTGTAATTTTTCTGTTTTAGTTGTTTTCCAGTTAATCTTTGCCCGTTAAATGTTTTAGCCCGTTAGACCTTAAGTCTTTTTCACAGTTAGTCCCTAAGTTAGTTATTAATTAGTTTTATCTAGTTTTAATTAATAATTAGGGTTAAGTTTTAATTAGTTTAATTAAACTTTTATAAAAAGATAAAAAAATAGGGCTTTTATTTTTAACAATTTTCAGCACTTTTTCTTTATCTAGTAAAATTTTTTAGTTTACATTTTTTTTAAGGATTAAAAATTTGTTTACTTGCTTATTTGTCATTTATTTGTTGCTTTTTAATCAAGTAGTAATAGCTTATCCAAAATATCTTTGCTCCATTCAAATCAGGATCCGAACCTAGGCGTGGTTTCAATTTCACTAGTCATTGGGGAAACGACCCGGGTGATCATGCTTGCCCGGTCAAACATACGTATATTATATATTTTATATATTATTTTTGTAAGTTTTAAACTTTTTACCTTAGTTAAAGGTGAATAGTTGGAATTTACCTAAGTAGTATTTTTATTATATATTTTATAGGTACGTAAAACTGCAATCAGTTTTTGGCGCCGCTGCCGGGGACTAGTGTCTACGATTCCTACGTTTTTGTTTGTTGATTTGGTTTGAAGATCCTTTCGTCCTCGAAAGTTTCATTCTTGTTTTTAAAATTAAAAAATAGACATTCTCGCTTTGACTGTTTTCTTGTGATTATGGCTTATCCATACCTCACACACAAAACACAATACAAGCAATATTTTGCCATTTTGTCTTTTTATGGTTTAATGGGTGTATTTTAGGTATAAATGGATATGTGTATTTTACACTTATCAAAATTCCCCAAACTAAACGATTGTGTTACCTCACGCAAAATCCCATGCTTATACCAATATATCTTGAAACTTCCCCAAAATCAACACATGAAAGTTAGCAAAGAATTTTGATTGAGAAAAATAATAAGATCACAAGTTTATAGAAACTCCCGAATATCCCATTTTCTAAGATTTTTCTCTCTGTTATGATTTTTTCTGATAATTAACTACCTAACTACAATATACATAATGTAATGTTTCATTATCCTATTTTTTTTTTTTTGGTACGTTGAGGATCATGAATAAAAAAAAGCACAATTAAAGTGTCTAAAGATAACTTCATCATCCCCGAATTTTTCACTTTCCCCATGCTAAACTTAAAAACAAGATCATTGCTAATTACCAGTCATGACACTACACTACTCAATAAATAACTAATTGTGTACTCACTTTTCCTCCCGCAAAGCTTACTTTGTATCTCAGGATTTTAACTTAAGTACATAAACCCTAAGGCTCTTATAAGACTTTTGTTTCCGATACTTATTAATTCCAAAAATCAAGTGTAACGGTAAAACACTAATAATTTAGACTCCTAGCACCTTTTCAAAGATCAATCAATCAAGATTAAAGTCCACACGGGCGACAAATTTGCTTTTAATTAGCTACTTAAACAAGGCACCATCATGTCATAACCCTGATTCTCTTTAAGACATGAATGGACCAATCTTAATTGACATATACCCCTAGGGTACTTAAGGCACAAAACAAGACAAAAATTAAGGCACCATTAGTAAACCTTCATGTCCCTTTTAGTAGCAACAACATCGCCCCGCCTTCGACAAGATGTATCAAACATATTTCGACTTCGGATTAAATATAATTAAAACCGGTGCTTTTATCTCGAAGCCACATCCGAAGCGAGTCGACAAGAGGTTATTCTACTTATTATGAACACCGTGACCCCACCTTATATGAGAACTACAACATCGCCCACGCCTCCGACAAGATGAGTAATCTGGGCAGAGATACTATTAATTTATTAATTGTGTATTTTTTAAACCACAATTAAGTATTCCTGATGTGTACTCATCCTAAGTCACAAAGGAACTAAAGAAAACTTCATATAACTAGGATATCAAACCATACGACTGTATTTATAAAACATTCATAAGAAAAGGGAAACACACTAATGGAGAAAAAGCACAATAACACTTATGAGCTTGAAAGAAAACCAACTATTCTAACGTTTAGCATCATGACTTTAAAAATTAATACTAGCATTTCTTGTTCTTCCTCAACAAAAGAAATTTGCAAATACTTTGCCTATATAAAAATCCAACTCGGCATATTTAAAATCTACTTAGATTACACAAGTCTTTTTTACTAATGATTTAAGTCTAGCATGTTTAAAGTCTATATGAGACTAGCATAAACTATCATCATTAATTGTTAAGGAAGAAAGCTAGAACTCAACACGTTCAATCGGGTCAAAAATTACTTCTTATTCTTACCAGCGGAAAACCTACATTTTGTCTGTGTAAACACTTTTTTTTTTTTTACAAGATACCCAAATTAAAAATTTGCGCACTTTTTGGGGAAATACGGTACTGAAACAAAACAATAAGCAAGCAACATCAAATCGATAGATTCCCTTCCCCAAGACTAAAAACAAACATTGTCCCTAAATGTTTAAAGTCGGGTTTCTATGATAGATCTACGCTGTATGCAAAGATAACTTAATCGATAATGAAGAAAAGATATTGACTCCCTAATATACTTCACACAAAGTGAGAGAAGCTCGAGTTTGAACGGATAAATCAACCGACACGAGAGACTTTCAAAAGATATTGTTGGGAGAATCCTGGAAAAATCATAACAAATAAACAACAAACTCGAGAAATCAAAAGAGAACAAGCCTCTCTCTACACAACACTTTAGATAAGAAAAAATTAAGAAACTAAAATAGAGATGATAAGCATGGGTGAACTCCCATGAAGCGGCTTGTTTTTAGATTACCGAGTCGCAACTCGACGCTATCCTCTGATTTCAGTTGATACTTTAGAAAGTCTGAGGTCCGGGAAAGACCAATGGTGGTGCATCCCTCCATATAGTGCTTAAGACGGTGGCAATTGACTTTGAAAATAGAACCATCGACATGAGACATACTTGGCAGTGCCTAAGGATACCTTCGGTGATTGTGGAAGTCCACGGACCATCGGGACTTGAGCTTTCCGAGAATATCTTTAATCGGGAGTTGGAAAAGAAGGACTTGATCACCATATTGAAGATTCGATTCTTATCTTGGGAAACGTATAGCATCTTGTCCTTCTCCTTGTAGAATATAACGAATTACTCCTATCGTTTATCCACGAAGCCCGCTACAGTTCATTGAGCTGAAGCTTTCGATGATACGCCCGCGGTCTTTAATCGAAGTTGGCATGCTTGATGAGCCCAATATGCTTTGTTTCTAGCATACCGGTATAAGTGTGATCACACTTTTCCATAGACTACCTGTAAGGAGTGCATCCATAGGAGTCCTGTAACGGTTCTGAAAGCCCCCTAAATGCATCCATCTAGTTTGTTCGGACCATGAGCACGGTTTTCTCCGACCGTCCTTACTAAAAATTCATGAGACCACTATTCGTGTCTTCACTTGACTCACCGTTGAGGTGGTAAGGAGTCGAAAGACATGGTGACACCCATACATTTGGACATAACTTTATAAAAATATGTTATTACAAAATGGGTCCCACGATCGCTTATGATTGCTCTCGGAGCACCGATCGGGAGAAAGGTATTTTTAGAACTTAAACACCTACCCTAGCATCGCGTTGGTGGGAGAGCGCTTATTGCTTCTCAACCCATTTGGAAAGATAACCGACTCGCTACTAAATATATTTGCGTTTACACCTCGATGATGGAAAAGGTCCATAAAATCGTCATACCCCATAAATCGAAATCTCAAAAACTTGGATTGCATTTTGAGGCATCGTCATCATGTTGAGTGATTATTTGCCTTGTTCCGTTGACCAGCATCACAAGAATTTGACAAATTCCGTAGCAACCTTGTATAAATGAAGGCCATAAAATCGACATCAAAAATCTTCTTGTCGGTAAAGTTGGCACCCGTAGTGTCCCCCGGTGTTCCCACTTGACAACTTTGGAGTAATTTTCGAAAGCTTCTTTGCCCATCTTACACACCTTCGGATTATTTGATCTCACCAGTCTTGAAAAGAAAAGGGTCATCCCAAAAAATAGTGTTTTACATCTTTTAAGAGAACTTGTTTTTTCTCTTGAGTCGACATTCCTTCTATTTTATGAATTTACCCCGCTGTGGTAGTTAGCAAAATCGCAACCACGGGTACTATAGTCTTTGGTAAGTCTTAACACACTTAAAGTTATTCTAAGGAAAAGTCCTCGCTAACTCTTTTGGATCAAAAATAATCTCATAAGGGTTTCAAGACGAGAGAGGTGATCAGCTGCATAGATTTTTTTCAGCCCCTTAGTATCGAAACCTTGAAAAATCAAATTCCTACAGTTGTAAGAACCCAGCGAAGCAATCTTGCTTTGGCGTCTTTCTTGTTGAAAAGGTATTTCAAAGCGGAGTGATCCGTGTAAACAACACTCTTGTTCATGATTAGATATGATCGAAACTTCTCGAAAGCATAAACAACTGCAAGCATTTCTTTTTCGGTTGTTGTATAATTTGTTTCTGCTTCAGTCATAGTCTTGCTAGTGTAATGAATTGGTCGGAAATGCTTCTCAATCCTTTGTCCTAAGACCGCACCTATTGCATAATCACTTGCATCGCAACATGATTCACAAAGGCTGGTCCCAATTTGGAGCATGAGAATTGGAGCTTCGTCATTCTTTCAAGTTTGAAAGGTTAATGAAGTGCAATCTTCTTAGAAAAAAATCGAAAGGAGTTGTTCTTTTCTAAGAGATGGGTCTATGGGTCGAGAGATTTTGGAAGAAGTCTTTGATAATCTTCGATAGAATCCAGCATGCCCGAGAAAACTTCGAATTCCTTGACAAGTTGTTTGGATTAAGGCATCTTAGAAATTACATCAATTATTGGTCTACGCTTTAATTCCTTTTTCTAGAAGATCTTTATTCCTAAAACAATACTCTTTAACCTGAAATGGACCTTTTCCAACTTAGTGCTATTTAGTTGTCTTCCCCTTTTAAGCTTATTATCTAAATTGGCCAAGACACGAGGTTAAATGAATCTCCAAAAACTGAAAAATCGTCCATAAAAACCTCCATCGTTTTTTCTATCATGTCGTGAAAAATGGCCATCATACAACGTTGGAAAGTTCCGGTGCATTGCGCCAACAAAACCGAATGGCATACGACGGTGACCGAAAGTTCCGAAGGTGCACGGTGAGAAGTAATTTTCTCTTGATCTTTAGATCAATGTGAATTTGAAAAACCCTGAAAAAACCATCTAAAAAACAATAAAATCTCGTTGCCGTTCCTAATCCGCTCTAACATTTGTCCCATGAATGGTAACTGGGGGGAAAAAGAAAAGGGGTGAGAAAAAAAAAAAAAGGGGGAAAAAAAAAAAAAAGGGGAAAGGAGGGGGAAGGGGGGGAAAAAAAGGAAAATGGTCTTATCTACAAGTTGCTTCGTTTAACTTTCGATAATCAATGCAAACTCTCCATCCCGTGACTAATCTTGTAGGCACCAGCTCATTTTCTTCGTTTGTGACAACGGACCATACCCCTTTTTTAGGACACAATTGACTAGGGACTACCCATGGACTATCCAGATTAGATAAATCAATCCCGCATCAACAAAGTTTTTCTACTTCTTTCTGATGACGTCGTGGATTTAAAGGTTAACCCGCCTTTATGTTGGACCTGAAGGGTGGACAATCATCGTCTAAAAGGATTTTGTGTGAGCAAAACGTCTGGGATACTATGCTCGGATATCAGAAAGTTTCCAGCAATGCTTGTTTCGTTTTTTCAAAACATGAATGAGTGAGGTCTTTTCTTCTAGCTCAAAGTCTCTTGAAATTAGAACTGGAAGCTATGTTATGTGTCCCTCTAAAAATCATACTCGAGATCGGGCGGTAACTTCTTAAGTTCGACTTCGGGAGTACAACTTTTGGTTTTAAGACGTAGCATATTTCGAACAAAGACTTCTTTGATTCAACAACTTTGAGATCTTTTTGAATTCCGGGTGAGTAATCTCTTGTTTGGTGAGTAATGGATCATTGTTGAGAAAAAAAAGTTGCCTCGAGAATTAGAATTCACCCTCAGGAACGTAGTATAGCTTGAAAACTGGTGAAACTGTTCCATCAACGAATTGCTAAAAAAGCTCGCTTCCTCAAAGAGTAAAAATCACTTTCTCGACAAGGATAGTGTTGGAAGATGAAGTAGAGAACAATTGATCGAAGTACGGAGAAAGGATAGTTGTAAGCAACAGAGTCGGAAAATCCCAAGTCTTCTTGTGAGTACTCTTCACAAGTGACATCAATTAGATCAACTTTTTTCAATGATTCGAAATTGTTGTAGGAGATGGAAGGTGCATCACCACATATAAGGGTTAACGATTGATCATCATTCCTAAGAGTAATCTCTCCTTCTACAATATCGATTAAAGCATGAGCCGACCTAAGACAAAGGGTCGCCGAGTTCAACGGTACTCGAAGGATCGGCTATAAAAATCTAGAACAACAAATCGGCGGAAAGTAAAATTTCCCTACTTTGACACAAACATTCCGGCTACACGGTTGGTTTGAAAATAGGTACGGTCGGACTAAGTCTCTATACCATTTTTGTATTCAGTTAGCCCTGAGAGTTGAAGATTTTTCAAATGGAATAAAGGGCATGAGATTAATACTAGCACCTAACTCGGCAAGGGATAAGTAACTATCAGAACTCTGAAAAATCACATGGAATGAGAAATCGACCCGGGTCACCTAGCTTTTCTGGAAGCTTTTTAAGGACAACCGCACTACAATTTTCATTCACGTGTTTTGTCACTTCGATCACTTTCTTTATTGGTTAAACATCTTTTGAACAATCGAGTGCAAACATTGGCTTAATGAAATGAGAGCATCCGCGAAACTTAGCTCAAAGTGAAGATTACGGAAGATTTCCATAAACTTTGAAGCTAGGATATCATCCTTTTCACGAATCTTTTGTTTGTTAAGTCTTGAGGGGTAAGGTAAATTAGGTTTGGTTTGTGCAACGAAAGAAGGGTCTTCACTTGGTTCTTCACTTTGGTTATGTTCATGTCTAATGGATGAGGAGTTAGGATGTCTTCGGTGCTCGTTAGCTCCGTATCCTTTTGTCACCCTCACTTTTCCTTTTCCACCACTAGCGTGGAATGGAGGTCCCGGCGTATGAAACACCCACTACGGTTGTAATTTGCCTGGCTTCGTTCTTGGTTGGAATGCATTGCTAGGTAAAGAATTTGAACTTGAATGTTGTTGGTATTATGGCCATAAATCATCAAAACTTGGCGGTGCAAAGGCTTGTTAACAAACTTGTAACATTTCCAATGTTGATTTGCTAACCTTGATTTTGATTTGCACATACTTTATATAGCATCGTTTCTTTGACGTAGCTTTCCAAAATCTATGTTTTCAAAACACTATTATTAATGCGAGGGTTGTTAAGAACGTAAAACTTCTGATATGAGCGTTTGTGTGTTGGTATGGTGGAGCTTGATAAACTTGATTTTGTTTGTTATGACGGTTTTTTGATTAAAGTATATTCCACTTTTGGTTGAAATATAGAATTGGTTCCTTGGATTAACGGTTTGGTTTGGTTGGACGTTCGGTCTTGAATTGAAAAACCCGGTGGTTTCATTTAACTTGCCAAAATTGAAGGTGGTTCTTTGAGCAAATTTCCAATGGCTCTTGTTGAAATTGTTTGGATGTTGTCATGAAAAACAGAAAATCGTTTCCACTTCCGAGTTAATGGACAAAGCGTTAAAATGGTGATTTTGAACCACAAGTGACACATACTTCTCAACTGCTTAGACTGGTGCATGAGTAGTATAAACTAAGCTTTCATTGATTCACATTTGGTTCATCTGTGGATAGTCATCTTATCCTCTAGAAAGCGGCTAAGTTGTTTTGCATATCGTATCAGAATTCTTAGGAAGGTGCGAAGAAATAGAAGGGAGAATACCGTACTCACTCTGAATCATTACACGACCTCTAGTATAGTAACGAACGTTTGACTTGCTTTCATACTTGCTAAACTTCTTATAGGCATCTTGTGCTAAGAAATTGCCACCCTGCAGAATCTAAGCATCTTGGTCGTTGAGTTCAAAGATTGTAAAAGTATCAAGTTTTGGTGGAAGTTCCGAGAACACCATGGTGAGGACATGACGAAGGAGTCCTTAAAACTTTCCCTGGCTTTACATTAAAGTCTTAGTTGGTTTTTTGGTAAAAAAAAGTAATGATCTCATTTCCGCTAGTAAGTAGTTTTTAAGGTGGGAATATTGGTTTATAAATTTTGCGAAACAAGGTCGGTCCCATGTGAGAATTTGATCTAGGATGTTTCCTAGTCTAACCAATCTCGGGCTTCACGTCAAGAGAAAAAAGGAAAAGCAAAAGCTTAACCGAAGTTCGAACTACTGGATGTCTAAAACGTTAAGTAAACTTGTTTAAAAAATCGAAGGTGATTATGGGGAGCTGTCTACCCGTAATGTATCGGCTTTGCACCAGATTGATTAAGGTGCTTAGCTCGAAATTGTTACACTCATTGATTGTGAAAACTATAGCATCTCATACCCTTCGAGGTGGGGTGGCTTTGTAAACAGTTTGGGCCATTGATCGATTGCGGCCATTGGAAAACGCTTGTTCAACAATTGGGTTTCAACCAGTGAAGAGTTTGTTGTTGACGACGTCTCGAGATTGAGCGAACGAGTGCGCAATAAAAAAGAAAAACTGAAGATTAAAAAGCAAATCCTTTCACTAAATTATATATAAAATATATATAATATATTATATAGAATCATATAATATTCTATAATATATATATTATATATATAAAATATATATTTATAATGAATTTTACCGGTTTTACACGAAAGAGACTTAAACCAAATATTCCACTACTTCACTGTAGCTCTTGAAAATTGAGCTTATCACGGTGAGCCGTACTTGGTAGAGACACAAAAGGCAAGTGTTAAATCTTTGAATTACGAATTGGGAACCCACAAGTTCACCGAAATTGAAATGATAACGCCTCCCGTTGAGAATGTTATATTTGGTAATTCAACCATTGGTGATTTTTATTCTTTAATAAAAGAAGATTTTATTATATTTTTGATTTTTTCTATATTTTTTACTTATACGAAAAAAAAAGGAAAATATTTTTTACTTTTGTATTTTATGATTTTTTTTTTTGATTTTTGAATAAAAAACAAAATTGAAACGTTTCTAAATCGAAAGGACTTCAAAACCAAATCCAACAAACACAAAACAGTAGTAAATCGATAAACACAAATCCCCGGCAAACGGCGCAAAACTGATGCTAGTTTTATCTACTAATATAGATAAATAAATATAACCTTAAATAATAAAGAAAATTAACCAAGTTACCCTTGATAAATCACTCTCAAAAATATAAATATAATATATAATACGTATATTCACCGGGCAAGTTGATCACCCGGGTCGTTTCCCAACGACTAGTGAAATTGAAACACACGTTTAGTCGAATCCTGAATTGAATGAACAAAGATATTTTTGGAAAAATGATATTACTACAAAATTAAGAAGCAACAAATAATGACGATAAGCAATAAACGAAATTTAAATCCTAAAAATGTAAAACTAAAATTGTCACTAAATAAAGAAAAATTGCGACAAATTGTTAAGATAAAAGCCCTAATTTTTTTCTTTTATATAAAAGTTTTAATTAAACTAATAAAAACTTTAACCCTAACTATTAGTTAAAACTAATGAACTAATAAAAAACTAACTTAAGGCCAAATTGTGAAAACCTAAGAAACTAACGGAAACTGAGACAAGCTAACAGGACTAACTGAAAAAACAACTAAGATCGAAAAGTTACACTTTCTACCCTGAGAAAACACCCGATCACAGATAAAGTCCAATAAGCAATTGAAATTGTTAAAAGAGCTTAAAATGAAAAACTCAAAAGAAGCAAAGTTTGTATAGGAAGCAAGGGGAGCAAACAACTTTAACAAAACACTAAGTTCTGAAACTCCAAAGATAAGCCTTAAATGAGCTTCTCAATAAGCTGTTACAGGGAAACTAGGGGTTTTTGGGCATGATTTACCAAAATAGCTATAAAATGCTCAAATAAAGCTTAAATCTAAAAAGGAAAAGTGATCTAGAAAGCTTATGATGTGCTTAATCTAGAAAGGCAAAGAAAACTAAGCTAGAAGTGCTCTTAAACTACTGAAATTAACCAAAAATCAAGCAAACTCAGGTAATAAGCAAGGAAACACTAACTTCAAATTAGCTAGAGAACTTAATAAGCTAAACTTGACTTTAAAACTTTAAGGACTTATTAAACTACTTATAATTTATCTAATTAACAGTAAAATATTAGACCCATAAGCTAAATTAACAAATTTAAATCCTAAGGACTCTAAGTACTGTTTTTTTCCATTTTCTCAACCCATTGAGTCAATTCGACAACTCCTTCTGTGCCTTTGAAGTTTAGAGGTTGGCACTTCATGAAGTCTGGGTAAGTACACTCACGAGTGGCTCGCTCATTTCTTCTAACACTCGTTCCTGAATTATGGTTGTCTTCGCTATTCGTGCTTCTGATAGCATCACGTGCTGCCAAAGCGGTAGTAACGCTTTGGTTAATCATTGCCTAAAGCTTGGCATTAGTGACAGATGTGGTGGCGGGGGTTGTGGTTGTTGTTTCTGGGTTTAACCTCGTGGTCCTTTTCTTTGGTGTCTTTAAATCACAAGAAAATATAATACCCGCTAGATTTTATAAAATCATAACCATGACATGACATATACACAATAAGTAAAATGAGATCACAACACGTAGTAAAATATACAACTTAATTTAATGTTAACAATGGATAAGCTAAATCGATATTCATTCATAATAAATTCGATTACAAACGTGACATAATACAACCATTCCATATCTAAATTAGAAAACATACATGAATGGTTCAGATACAAAACGATCACTACGATTAGGTTACAAGATAAAAGAATATATACAACCTAAAGCCATACTAGCCGGGAGTTACCCGTAATACTTAGTATGCTGTACAAAATAGCTAGCCATAAAAAGATCTATGAACTGCTACCAGCCTCCTCTGGTGCATCGGGTTATGCCAGACCTTTAGCGGGTCCTTGCTGTCTTTGAAACTCTGTCATATGTGTCTGTAGTCCCTTCAGCGGCTTTAGTGCCTCAATGAACTGTGCCTGTTTTCTGCGGTCTGCTGCCAGCAACTTTGTAATCGCCGCCTGTCTCTTACGGTCCGCTGCCTGCAACTTTGTAATTACTGCCTGCTGACCCAATACAGTAGTACACAGTGACATAACCTCTAAACGTGCAATATCACTCGCGTCCATGGATCATCCCCAAGCCTCTCGATACATCATAGCCTCTTTCTCCATCAGTAGAGCTGTACGAGCATGTGTACGCCTATCCCTATACAGCATGTTGAGCCGACCAGCCATTAGCTGTGGCTCAGTCTGCTCATCATCCAACCTCACATAGATCTCGTATGTGTCTTACCTAACCCTAGTGGCAAACTATGTCATTTGTCTACCCAACTCTGTGTCATCAGTCGCTGGTGCCCTTGGCATGTCTACCAGCATCTCATCCCAACTATCGGTAATTCTATAACCGACATCTCTCTCTAGATCCCGCATAATCTCCCTGTCCATGGTAGAAACGAATCCATAGTCTGCTCTAGAACCTCCAGTCGGTCTAGCAGCAGGAGCATACAAGCTCTCTCCGACCTCGTACCTAGGACCAAAAGCAAAACATAACTTCTTCCGAGGTGGTAAACAAACATCGGGCCTGTCCGCTCCATGGTCAACAGAGGGTAGATGCAAAGATGGTGATGAAGTAGGTAGCGGTATGGGTAAGAGTGGTGGTGTCCCTGATGGAGGTGTATCTGCTCTGGTGTGGGAGAGTATGATATGTGGCGGTGGTGAATGGGAAGTAGATGATGCCTCGGCTCTCAACCGGATCATGGCAGCTTTGTATCCTAATGGATAAGTAGGACTAGAAGGTGGTGGAGATGATACAAGTAATGGTGATAGTATCAGGGGTAGTGGTGGAGAAGGAATTTGAGACAGTGGTGATGACCATGAGGAGAGTGGTGATGGTGGAGGAGTAGGTATAGCAAGGAGTCTGGAAACCTCTGTATCAGACCAAAATGGTATAGGTGGCTCATCTTGGATCAATATCCTATTAGTAACACGGTATACAAGATGTGGTGGTGGTGTGGCCGCAGACTCGTCGGTCTCAAATAGCTCAGTCTCCTCAGCAGATGAGGCATGCTCAACAGCTGGAAAAGCAAAAGCTGTAGATTCAGCAGGAGATGGGTGCTCCTCCTCCTCCTAATCCCCTTCAATATCAACATCATCATCCTCGTCATCATCATAAGACTCATCCTCATCATCGCCATCATCTCCTCCGTCGGCAGGATAATCGGCAGGATCCTCCTTAGGGTCCTCATCATCCTCCTCCTCTAGATCGTCCTCGGGATCTGACTTAGGAACATAGCCTGGTAAATCAGTAGTGGGTGAGGCAGCAGTAGGCAGTGGCTGCTCCTCAGCTAGGAGTACCTCATCCTCTGGTGGCATAAACTCCGGATGAACTGGCTCTGGAACAAAGTCTGGTAGAGGTGGTGCCTGCTTTGGTTCCTTAGGGCCAGGCACGTAGTTTGGTGATGGTGGGGCCTGTAAAACGACCTGCACGTATGGGTCATCTAGCATCCAGGGAAGTCCCTCGTACTCTGGTCCAACAACTCTTGGGGATACAATGTCTGATAAGTCCTCAAACGGACTAGATACCTCTGTGTATGTAACCGTGGAATCCTCAAAATCCGATATGACTGTATCTAAAAATCCAAAATAGCTTATATTAGTATTTAATATAAGACTCTTATAGTAATATACATTTATACCATAACATGTATATCAATCCTAAATGCATCTAGTCTTAACCAACTAATGCAACAAGTAGTGTATGTATATATGTCCCGTGAAAATCCCTTTGTATGAATGCAATGTTTGAAAACGGTTATAGTCCAGCAAAAACATTTGACCTGGTTCTCTATAACCTTGGCTCTTGATACCAATCTGTAACACCCCCAAATTGGGTCGCAGCGGAATATGGGTTGGGGGTGGTACTTCATAGATCAATAACACAAGATATATATAAGAACGACCATTAAAAGCCGTTTAAAACTGATACATTGGATTTAACAAATTGTTTGTTACAAAAGCCCGAAGCTTCACTTGTTCACTTGTTCAAAATACAAAGATTTCTAGCCCATAACAGATATACAAAATGTAATGCGACAAAATCTTTAATGCATGACATCCAAATCAAAACCACCAATGTATCCCTTGCACCTCGTGCCTTATTGATCCCCTGAAAAACATTGCTTAAAACGTCAACATATTGTTGAGTGAATTCATAGGTTTATAAAATGTATAATGTAGGACCGCAAGATTTCCCCATGATAATGCAACAGATGCAAACATCATAAAATGTAATTACGTTTTCCTAAGCTCATGACACTGAAGCTCGACATGTATGAAATGCAATATAAATTGCCAACATTGCCCGTGATGATGTTCTAACCCGCAACATCCTATGTCCGACATGGTATACGTTCGTTGTCCGGCAAACCGGCACAGTGAGCATGACTCACCCGAACGGGGATGTCAATCCCAAATAGATCTATTTATAACATTCGCGCTCACAACAGTAATTGACAGTTCATGATAATGGGCTCAGATGGGTTATCGCTACTTAGGCAAACACGTAATCGTAAATGTGAAATGTCCACTTGCGTCCAATTGTAAAACATGCATATGTTTCTCACCCCAAAACTTGTAAATCATTAAAATGTAAAACGTGGGGCTATGAACTCACCTTGAGTGATGAATATCAGATTATATCACAAAAAATGCGTCAGATAAACGCCGAATGCAACCTAATTAATTATAGGCCGTATAAGTACTAAGCATTTTGAATAAATACTACCATATATAATTCTATATAGCTACATCACCATCTAATTGCGTTTGTGAAATCGTATTTATAAAGTTAAAACGTTTATAAATATTTCATTAGTAAAAACGACGTAACTTTATCGTTTTAAGCCCGTTTCTTACGTTTCTTATGTCCACGCTTTCGTATTAAGACGAGTTATCAAAATATTACATTTTCATATTTGTAGTCCCCTGATGAACAGTGGTTTTTACTGTTCATGACAGTTTATAAATTTAGTTATCGTAAAACCCGTAAATGTCGTATTTTATTCGTTTTAACTCCGTTTTTAGTGATTCTTTCGAGTACGTCTTCGTAATTAAAAGTTTTATCAAATTAATGATGTTTTCAAAATGTTCATGTCTGAGATGAACAGTAACTTTTATAAAAATAGTTTTATAAAAGTATTTATTATCGTAAACTCGCGAAATTCATAACTCCTTCGTTATTGATTGAAAAATTACGATTCTTATTGTTTTGGAATCCTAAAAATGTGTACTATCTGAGAAAAATAACTAATCTTATATATCAGAATTAGTTTATAACTTGTTTTTATAAAATTTCTTTTATAAACCCGTTTATTAACGTATAACTTGTAAACTACGTATCTTCTTCGTTATTAATCCGTTTTTCAAGTTCCTTACATGTACGGAATCCTCATGAGATGTAGTATTTTATAAAAATATAAAATAAATATGTTAAATTCGAATTTCAAACAGCCCACTTTGTCCATTTTGTTAAAATGTGTTTAAAAATAGTTTTATAACTTTTTAGCTTAACCACTTTTTTACAAGTCCATTACAACATTCAATATCATATGTTTTACATCCTTAGGGTCTCTAGTCCATGATTAGTCCTTATATTATCTAATAATCACAATATTCATAAGCTTACACGCTCATTTGTTCATGAACATTTATAAGTAACTTTTTATACCTTTTACTTGTATATACTTTATATAACTTAACTAACACCCATTTAGTGTATATACTTGCTTTATAACATGATCCATAACATCCATATATCATATGACAAAGTTTACCAAAACCATAAACAAGACATCCAATCCATTTTCATGTAGATAAGTTACTGTGGAATGGTGATTAACTAAATAACATCTTATATGCATAAAATCAATGAAATAATGCGATGATTAAGAGTTTTAGGTAACCTTAATATGAAGTGTGGTGATGAACAAAGTGATCTAAACCCTTTTTTAGAAACCAAACCCTAGCTTACAACCCTTGAAAACCCTAATTCCAAGCTAAACCCTAATCTTGCTTTTCCTTTGCTTAACACTTATAAACCTTAAACCAAACCTTCTAAACACCTTAGGTTATCTTATAAATGATGTAGGAATGTGTGTAAATGTTGTAAATGAAAATTGTATGAATTGTTTAGGGTTTTGATTTCAAGCCGTGGGTTAGGAGGTGAAAAGAGAGAGTGTTTTCCTTTGTTTTCACCAAGGAAATGTGTTGTGTATGTGTTCTATCTTCTAGTTAGGCATTATATACCATAGGACTAGTCAAGGAACATGTAGAAGAAATCTAGGGAAAGTCTTGGTCAAGAGTATGGAAGCCTTGCAAGGAAATATCTAAATGTTCCTAAAAGGTGAGATCGTCCCATGATTTCTAGGGAAAGTGTTTTTAGATAATATCTATGGTTCTATCCCTTATATATCCGACTATATGGACTAATGTGTGATGTTATTTTGTAAATTTTGGGTATTAGGTATAATTATGGGTATTTGTTGAAGCGTAGAAAAGTTTTGGTGGTTCCGAGTATGCCTAAACGTATTTTATCGCGAAACATAAACACTTTACGTAACCAATAAAAATAAAATGAACAAAGTTAATAATTATACTCAAAATAATTACATAACACTTGCTTGATGTAAACATTTAATTGTTTGATGCCCGTTTACATTGAACGATAATTTTTAGCTTACGCGATTTAACTTAACGATTACGATTTAAAAGTAAACGTGTACAATACTAAATATAACTTGTGAATTTATTGACGTCGCAAATGACCCTAAAACACGGGGTGTTTTACACGTTCCGTCCCAGTGGCGATTGTTTTAGACAAATGCATGTTAGCCTGTATAATAGTTAGCTTAACTGTCCTGTCATGTTCTGTTTTTATAATCACAGTAATTGATTTAAATTTTGAATTGTGTGTCGTAAACCTATGACTCTCACTAACCGTTGTGTTGATGTTCTTAAGCATCATTTTTAGGTGAGCGTTATGAAGGTGTTGAAGTAAATAAAAGTGGCTAGAGAGACCATTAGGCTGGCATTAGATGTTCTCATTTGATTTCGTTTCATATTTTGTTTGCATGAATTCTTGAATGTTATTAGTTTTAATAGGTTTGCGAGACATTGTCTTTGTATTGATGAGACCCCTTTTTCATTAATACAAGATGCAGTTCCTTTGTTTTTGGTATTGTCATGACACATCGTGTCTTTTATATTTAGTTATGCATGTAGTGATTCTCTATTGTTGACACCATTGTGTTGTGATGATATCCATGAAGTTACGCCTCGTGTTTCCGCCTTGGCGGGGTGTGACAGATTGGTATCAGAGCCATTGGTTATAGAGAAGTAGGTGGTTGAGCCTAGACTATAACCTAGGAGTCCTTCATATAGATGCATATTAGGGCCTAAGTGTTTAGTATTATAACTATTATACTTTCCCCTAATTATATAGCTTTTATTATCTTATTTTGTCTAACTTTTATTTAGCTATTTTGTCTACTATTATCTAATATGGTATATATTAATTCCTTACTATTTATAGCTATGTCTCCCTTATCCGTAAGAAGTTTTGTTGGGGAACCATTTTCCCAATTGGACTTAAGCGCTATAGAGATCCAAAAGAGGAGCCAATTGAGAAGGAGCCTCTTATGGAACTAAAGGAGATAGGGTAGTTGATCGCTTGTCGAATGCTCGTAGTAGGCATGGACCCGCGGAGTCGGGTGACTCTTGCGAAGGCAAAGTCAAACCCAAGCGAGGCCCAGCATAAGTTTATTCCGTCTTTTACCTCGTCACGATGCTATTGATTATTTCTTTCGGATATTTCGTATTTTGGAGGCGCTGCGAGACTTTCGTTCCTTTATGTCGTTTCAATTAAATGTCGAGTAGCCCATCAATTACTTACGCCTAGGTTAGGAATGATGGAACAAATGATTAAACTCTTAATTAAATGTCTCCACTATATAAATGAATTAATGAGGAACTTAGAGTAAACAAGAATAAATTGAGCTGCCAAACAAAATTATTAAAAATTGTCAAAATCGAAAAAATTTGGAAAAAAATATTCGTAGACAGAATGGGCCGCGACCATTATTCTTAACGGGGGCGGGTATTTTAGATGGTCCCTTGTTATGAGTATATGAGGGGCCGGTGATGTGTGTGTGTGTGTGTTTAATGCTAACCCTTTTTTAAATATATATATATATATATATATATATATATATATAATACTTATAATAAGGATAGTCAAAAACCCCAACGAGGAATGCAATTGAAAGTCGAGAGTCATTTTGATGATCGATGCTTGAATGAAACGAGATTTAGATTGGTTTTCTAAAACTATGGGAAAATTAAGGCAATTTAAACTAAAAACGATCAAAGCAACATAAATTTAAACTAAAAACGCAACGGGAATCCTAAAACGTGACCAAAAACCCTACTTTATCAAAATTAAGTCCTAAAATGATCTTTTTTACTTTTATAAGTCTAAATTGACTAAAATGCAAGAACAAAGAAAACTAGACCAAAAACGAAGTGATTTAAGCTTAAAAACAAAAAAAACGTGAACGAGATTCAATCTCGTTCTTTAAAAAATCAAATTTTACAATTTTAACCCTACGAGAGCAAATCTAATTTTCCTAAGTCCTAAATGTTAAAAGAAAATTTTCTAAAAAAGAATTATATTTTTTTAACTTTTTTATAATTTTTTATGAATTAAAAACGATTTTAATAAAATTAAATGATTAAAAATACTAAACTAATTATAAAAATTCTGAAAAAATTAGCAAAAGTGCATTGAACAGTGAAGAATCTAATAAAAATAAGGTGGACAAAACAGCTTATTAAATAAGCTGTTAAATAAGCTAAAACAACTTATTTAGCAAATGGGCTCAAAATGTCTATAAATAATTGATTTTGCAACTTAAAACCGAAAAAGACCCAAGGGCGAGTGGTAGTGTGTGTGTTGTGTAAAACGTTTGGTGAGTAGGGTAGAGGTCCCGGGTTCGAGCCTTGCTCACCTGGGGCTTCCCATAATCCCAAACGTTTTTGTTTTCTATTTTTTACAACTTTTTAGAGGACTTAAAAATAAGCAACTTTAACAAAACCACTTTTTTTATAAGCCAAAAATAAGCACAAAATTAAGCTGAAAAAGTGACAGAATAAGCTTTTTATACACTAAGTCTAAAATGGCTAACTGTTTGACTATTTAAGCACATAAGCTAATAAGCCTAAATAAGCAAATAAGTTTTTTGGCCAAAACTGATAAGCAAACAGCCAAAAGGGGACTTTTCTAGCTTATTTTTAAGCTAGAAAAAGGATCCTTATGGCTTAGTGGCTTATACCACTAAAAAGCATGGCCAAAAAGCTACAATAAGCAACAAAGAAAAAGCAGTTTGAAAATCAAATAAGCACTTAAAAAGCTTAATGAAAAAGCTATCTCACACATATTTGACACTTAAAAAACTTTTTACAATCTTCACAAAACACCACTTTTGAGCTTAAAATTAAGCACTTAAACAGATCTTTATGACTATATAACCTACAAACAGATTGAGATTTGACCTCAAAGAACAAGAATCAACATTCAAAAAGCATTTTGAAATTCACAATAAGCCATAGAAAGCAAATGAAAAAGCAATTTCTCAAAAAATTTTCAACACTTAGCAATTTTTGACAGATTTGGGCAAAACACAAAACAACAATGCAAGCCTATTGTCTTTGGTTTCTAACCTGTTTTAACACTTGCACAAACACAAAAAGCATCACAAAATCTCAATAACCAAAAGTATAATCAAATAAGCAAATAAATTGAGCTTTAAGCTCACATATTCAAACAACAACTTATATAAGTTAAGAATTTGAGATTTAACACCTAAAAGCTTCTAACAAATGGATTTTATGATGAATCTAAGTTAAACTAAAGTGACCCAAAAGACATAAGTCATTTTGACCCATTTTGACCTTCAAAATCAGTTAAACCAAACACCCCTTTAAGTTTTTAGAAACCATTTTTAAACTTGTTTTATGAAGATTTAAGCAAAGTTTTTCAAAGACCAGATGTTAAATAAGATTAAGAAGCAATATTGAGCAAGTTTCAACAACCAATAAGTAAACAAATAAGCTAAAACAGATTATGCAATACTTTAATCTATTTTGATAGATTTTTAATAAAAACTTGCACAACTAATTTATAAGCTATGACCTAAGCATAATAAGCAACAAACATCATAACAAAACATAAATAAGCAGATATAAGCAAACAAATAGCAGGAATAAGTACTAATAAGCAATGCAACAGTAAAAAGCTAAAATTTTGAAAATAAGAGACTTACAAAGGCCCTTGCTCAAACAAGGCAAACTAGCTTATGAATAAGCTAATCTACAAGCTCTAGCTTGTCAAAAGACAAGCTAGTATTGTCCATAAGCCCATTCAAATTTGGCTTATCATCCAAATAAGCTATGGTGTTTTTTTTAGTTTGATTTCTTTTTTGTGTATTTTTCTTAAGTACTTAATAGTTTGAGTTACTTACTAAAAACAGGTTAGAAAAAGGTTTAATAGAGAGCTTAATAAGAGCTTATGAAAGACTTTTAACAACTTTTCAACACAAATTTAAGAACAACAAATTTTAAGCTAAAACTGAAATTTCATTAATTCATAAAAAGAAACATTACAATATTTAAAAGATTACAATAAAAATTAACTAGTTGAAAAACTTAGGTAAAACTCTAACTGCCCCAAGGGCTTACAATGAGACCTATTTATACTATGAAAAAGAAGATTTTAGGTGTGTGTTTTCTTAGTGAGAGATCCTACGGGTGTGTTTGTTGTGTGAGAGCCTTCAAAGACTCATCATAGCCATTGAAATTGAGTAGTACCCAAGTCACTTGATCTTAGCCCTTCATTTTTGTCCTGTTCCTTGGACGAATGGAAATGCTAAGGATTGCCAAGGTGTCATGTGGTGGGATAAGGTGTGTAAAGGTGTGGGTAGACAAAGGGGAGAAGAAAGGGGAACAGTGTTGGTCTGGCATTTTGGCGGGTAGTGGAGAAGATGAACAATGGTTTGATTTGCATGGGAGATGTTTGGTGGATTGGCAATTTTAGTCCCTCAATGTGTATAGTGATATTACAGGGATGGTCCTTGTGGTGTGCACCTTTGGTCCTTGAAGTTTTATAAAGGTTTGCACCGTTAGTCCTTTTTGGACTAACCAAGTAAAAGTTATAAGGGGAATGGTTAACAGGTTGTTAAGTGTTTATGGGTTTGGTTTGGGCTCATTGTTGGGATGACTATAATAAAAAAGGTGTTGGGCTTTTTTTATAAGGATTAAGGTTTATAAAGTATAAGTGGGCTGACCTGGGCCCACTAGGTGGGTACGGGTGGGTCTACTTTTGACAATTTAGGTTTTCAAGTTTGGTTTTCGATGCTTTTTCCAATGCCACTTCCTGGGGTTGACTTTGACTTTGACTTTTTTGTTGACTTTGACTTTGTCTTTTTGACTTCACACGGTCTTTCCGTTCTCGTGCTCGGTTTTGTCGTTTTGGCTTCGATTTTGTCCTTTTGATCGATATCCGTTACCTACACAATACAAATGCAAAACATACAAATACAATGTATTTTTGGTATGTTTTTGGTCATTTAAGTCCGTTTTTAGTGGTCAAAAGTATGTGTAATTAAACACATACCAGTCGGCCATACAATTAAGGGGACCGGCCATCTAACAGTAGATTTTTTTTTCTTTCTGAGTCTAGGATTCTATTTTGCATAAAATCAAAAATTAGGAACTCTTCAAAAGAACAATCAACATATATGATTACGTAACCTTGATCTAAGATTTTCTACTTATGTATATATAAGTCCCAATACATTTTAACAAAATCCTTCTCACGACTAGGAGTACATGAAAAAATTATTTTCATACATTGTTGATATATGCTAAAAATATTTTTCAAATCATGCATAATGATCTCACATTTGATGCCAAAATATATAATCCAATATATACTTTGACAATTTTGTTTGAGCAACATTAAATCAAGGAGCACTTTAAGGGTTGCCAAAATGTCGGTAAGACCCACATGGAGGAAGAAGTTGAACCATTGTAACTCTTCCAATGAGGTTGATGTTAACTTACCAACACCAATACCCAAACCACAATCTCCTATCAATGAACCTACTACTAATTCAAACCATGTTTCACTACAATCTCACTCACTTCTACTTAGTGATTCTTGTGAAACTAATGTTGGACAAGCTTCCATTCCACCAAGCATTAATCACTCTCAAACACAACCCTTATTTCCTTACTTACTCATCAATCCACATGTTGCTAGTGTGCTTCATGCTCAAACTCCTCCCTCGCCTCAAGGTGACAACCACACACAACCTCCACTTCCTCCATCTCCAAGTATAGAAATGCTCATGAATGACGTTCACCAATTTCAAGACTTATCAAATCTCCTAGCCATGCACCTCTCACAACATAACACTTCCTCATCTCCTTACTCTCCAAACTTACCTTATACCATCAACTTGGATCAAGTTGAACAACATCTTGGCTATTGTCTTTGTTGCATCTTTACCCAAAAACAATTCGTAACCTTGAGTGAAGATATCAATTATATTGAATTTCTTCTCACCCGACCACAACCACCACCTCAAGTCTACCGAGATTACCCTCAAACAACCACTTCTGCTCCAAACTCTCCACCAACAACCAACTAAGCATATTACATGCTTACTTTTTCTCGCTTTCAAATAAATGTTTAACCCTCTCCTTTTGCAAGCAAGTCTAATAGTTTCCTATGGCAATCTAAGAATATTATGATCTTTGTAGTTTAAA
>BQNB010070098.1:1933-33248 GCA_026074375.1 Tanacetum coccineum
CCAAATTAAAATTACATGAAACAAATTAGGGTTCTTCTTCTCATGTTCTAGTTACCTGAAGCAAAAAGTTTCTTACAGGTAATTGTTGTTTTTTCTTTTACCTTCACATAGTTTTAATTTAGATAGCTTAATTGTAGTGATACTAGTGATGTACTTTGTTTTGAGACATTTATTTACGCATGTTATGTAATTTTATTCCGCTAAATCGTGAATGTGACGATTGAAACTTGACTTTTTTGTGTTTTACTTTTACTTTGTTATTTTAAATTTGAACTTTGACATTTTCAAGAGGATATTATATAAATTTGCCTTTGATGATGAGTAGAAATAAAAATAGTTTGACTCGTTTATCCGTTGCTTACAGAACATGATAAATTGGTAGGATCTTACGATCTCGATCTTGCAAAGACAAAACGGTCCCAGATAGGACCGCGATCTTGACAGCCCGGATAAATGTACATGAGAAAACATTAGGAACAAAGATATGATCATATTATATATGCATGTGGCCATGTGGGGTTATTAATCTTTCAATTTGTCTCCTCGCCTTGTTGTTTATGCACTCCAAGTATAAACATTTTAAAAAGTCTCATAACCTGAGTCATTATCGTTTGGTTCAATTGAGATGTTAATATTTCATAATGAGTCATATGTATATGTTCCTTGTTTCTTTGTAGCTCTTTGCTTATATGATTGCAATCATGACCAATGTGCATTGGACTAATTAAGGACATTGTGAAAAAGACCCTTAACGCCCTAAATCTGACCCTCACATTTTCCTTTTTTATTTAAGTTTTTAGAAGTTGAACAAAGCAAATTTATTGGCCCGGCCAATTCAATACTAAAATATTAAGCTAGTGTTTGGTACGTTGAAATAAGAGTGAGAATGTTTGTTTAAGATTATCGAATGCAATGACTCATTACATCAAAAATCAAAAATAATAAATCATCATTTTCATTCATGAAAGGTCTCGTGTCATTTCATTACATGATAGAACAAAATCAAAATTACATAAAAGACTTTTTACCCATTAAACAAAAATAATTCTATCATTAAAGGTTGTTTTAGTCTTTTTATTATTAATTCTATTTTAGTCTATCGTATAAATCAATCATTATAATTGTAATGAATTACTTACTTCGTTTATTCTATTTATTACAACATACTAAACAAACCCTAATCTCTATAAACTTCTTATGGATACACTTATTAACCTCTTTCCTAACTTATTATCTATCTCAAACAAACCCTAATCTCTATAAACTTTCATATGGATAGACTAGCCAACCTCTTTCCTAGCTTATGTATCTCAGTCCTCAACAATGCACGAGTCAATATTGTGTGAAGTCCTTTCTCAAAACCCCGTAAGATAAACGGAACCAAATGTTTTAAATTGTTAGATCATAGGTTGAAACATCATTGACTCTCGTTTTATACCACTACAAAAAAGCTTACGCATGAGCAGGGGCGGAGCCAATGGGGTGGCTAGCGGGTGCTCGGCCACCCCCAAATCGCCCCAACTAGCCCAGCTTGTAGATTGGTTTCTGGCCTATGTGATGCAGGGCATGTTCGAGCTCCGACTCCTCTGGCTTAGCCGTCGGTTCTTCGGTCAACACGTGAAGTCAAGTGTTTAATTATTTTGAAGAGTGTTTTAGTTCCACAAGTAAAATATATACATCTTAGAAAGATACTATCAAAGAAATTGATGAAGCTTTTCTTTATGTACGGATGCCCAAATCTAATCACAAAATGGCTAATTGCCAACAGTCAAATCAGTTGATATGTGATAAATCAAAAAAAACTTGCAACGGATTTGCGACAGATCTTTACCATTGCATAGATGCTCTATGGAAATTTCAATTCCAACAGATTTGCAACAGTTTTTCGATGGAAAAAAAATCCTAGAAATTAGCAATTATTTTGCAACGCAAACTTTTTTGCAACAGTAATGTCTTGCAACATTTGCAACAGATTTGCAACATCAGTGATTGAAACGCTATCTTGCAACGGACTTGCAAGATATTAATTTCGAATGCTTTTGCGGAAAATATTATTTCATTCTGTGTTGCAACATAAAATTCACTTTTGTAGTACAAAGAATTTATAAATAAACAAATAAAGCACAAATCAAGAATTATATAAATATCGGATATCACAATATCATATTACAACATCAAATACTGTCACTTAACAAATTGTTTAATTCAGAATAAAAAGTTTTGCATCTGATTCTTGCTTTGTTTCTTCCTCATGTGTCAGCAATTAGTAGCTTTTCTTCATGATGCAGCTGTTGTTTTCTCTAGATTCATATCTTTCTCCAAAGCATATAATGTTAGTGTGGATAACATTTCCTCATTAGAAAGATTCCTAGTAACTTGTAAACAAACACAACTCGGTTATAATTTATCACAACAAATTAAAGGTAGCACTTTCAATAACTATTTGATATATCTATACATTAGCACTACAAGGTAATAAGTAGAACTGGTGACGGGTTTCCCGGGCGACAATTGTCGCGCCGAGAACCCGCTTATACGACAATAATTTCGTACCTACGTGACACATATTTTGTTAGTAAGTTTTTAGTCAAAGTTTGGCCAAACTTTCCAGGGCACGACTTGTCGCGGGTATCCTTAGTAATAGTGTGACAAAAATAGTCTTCGAAATGTGGAGCGGTAAATTTCCTGCTAAACTTTCCGGGCGACTATGTCGCCCGGGAAAGGGATTCAAAAATACTTAGACACGTTTAAGTGACAATTAGTGTTAATTAGCTGGATCGGTGATGTGGCCAAATGTTTCCCGGGCGACAAGTCGCCCAGGAAACCTTCGTTAAAATTTGACAAAAAATTAACGGAAAGCTGAGCGGCAAATTTTCCCGCTGAGCTTTCCGGGGACGGAAAGGTTGCGCCCGGGATAGTGGCATAACCTATGTGTTGGGCTTTTTAATTATATGATATAAATATAAATAATATATTTAAGTTGTTTATTATTTATACAATATTATAATATAATATATTGTATTATTACTTCTAAATTATAATATTAGTGATAAATTATAAATAGTATAAAAAAAAAACACTTCGTTTTCCGTTTCGGTTCGGTCGATATGCACTTCCCTTCTATAGTTGAACTTGATATACCGTATACATTTTCAAGATGCACATTCGTCAACTAAACACCAGATCGACTCATCCGTTGATACGTCTATTGTACAAAATAAATAAAAAAACCATTGCATCTCGACTCATCGATGAAACGTCTAATGTATATACATAGCATATCGCTCATCCGTTGAAAACGGCCTAATGGTATTATATCCGATAACATATCAACACATCCGTTGAACGCCTAATGTATAACCATAGCATCTCGACTCATTCGTTGAACGTCTAATGTATAATCATAGCATCTCGACTCATCCGTTGAACGCCTAATGTATAACCATAGCATCTCGACTCATCCGTTGAACGCCTAATGTATAACCATAGTATCTCGACTCATCCGTTGAACGTCTAATGTATAACCATAGCATCTCGACTCATCCGTTGAACGTCTAATGTATAACCATAGCATATTGACTCATCCGTTGAACGCCTAATGTATAACCATAGCTCCGACTTCATCGTTGAGAACGTCTATTGTTAACACCGATACATATCGACTCATCGATTTGAAGACGTCTATTGTATAAACCATAGCATCTCGATCATCGTTGAGTTAATGTTAACTAGATATCGGACTCATCCGTTGAACGTCTAATGTATAACCATAGCCTATTGTACTCATCGTCTGAACGCCAATGTATAACCATAGCATCTCGACTCATCCGTTGAACGTCTAATGTACAACGATAACATATCGACTCATCCGTTGAACGTCTAATGTATAACCATAGTATCTCGACTCATCCGTTGAACGTCTAATGTATAACCATAGCATCTCGACTCATCCGTTGAACGTCTAATGTATAACCATAGCATATTGACTCATCCGTTGAACGCCTAATGTATAACCATAGCATCTCGACTCATCCGTTGAACGTCTAATGTACAACGATACCATATCGACTCAATCCGTGGAACGTCTAATGTATAACCATAGTTCTCGACTCATCCGTTGATACGTCTATGTTTACACAATAGCATCTCGACTCATCCTTTGACCGTTAATGTTTAACCTTTTGAGATTGACTCTCTCCGTTGAACGCCTTATGTATAACCATTGCATCTCGACTCTTTCGTTTGAACGTCTAATGTAACAAAGATACGATATCGATATCGTTGAAGGCTAATATATAACTATAGCATCTCGACTCATCCGTTGAACGTCTAATGTATAACCATAGCATCTTGACTCATCCGTTGAACGTCTAATGTATAACCATAGCATATTGACTCATCCGTTGAACGCCTAATGTATAACCATAACATCTCGACTCATCCGTTGAACGTCTAATGTACAACGATACCATATCGACTCATCCGTTAAACGTCTAATGTATAACCATAGCATCTCGACTCATCCGTTGAACGCCTAATGTATAACCATAATATCTCGACTCATCCGTTGAACGTCTAATGTATAACCATAGCATCTCGACTCATCCGTTAAACGTCTAATGTATAACCTATTGATATTGAGACTATCCGTTGAACGCCTAATGTATAACCATAGCATCTTGACTCATCCGTTGAACGTCTAATGTACAACGATACCATATCGACTCATCCGTTGAACGTCTAATGTATAACCATAGCATCTCGACTCATCCGTTGAACGTCTAATGTATAACCATAGCATCTCGACTCATCCGTTGAACGTCTAATGTAAAACCATAGCATTTGATCAATCCGTTGAACGCCTTAGGTATAACCTAGCATCTCGACTCATCCGTTGAAAGTTAATGTTACATCGATACCTATCGATCATCGTTAATCGTCTATGTATAACCATTAGCATTAGACTCATGTTTGAACGGACTAATTGTAAACCATAAATATCTCGACTCATCACGTTGAATGTCTATGTATACACCATAGCATCTGACTCTCGTTAATCGTTAATGTATAACCATAGCATATTGACTCATCCGTTGAACGCCTAACGTATAACCATAGGCATTTGACTCATCCGGTTGATACGTCTAATATCTAACGATACCATATCGACTCATCCGTTGAACGTCTAATGTATAACCATAGCATCTCGACTCATCCGTTGAACGTCTAATGTATAACCATAGCATCTCGACTCATCCGTTGAACGTCTAATGTAAAACCATAGCATATTGACTCATCCGTTGAACGCCTATGTTAGATCCATAGGCATCTAGACTCATTCCGTTTGAAAGTCTAATGTATCACGATTACCATATCGATATTACGATTGAACGTACTAAATGTATAACCATAGCATCTCGACACATACGATTGACCGTCTAATGTATAACCATAGATCTCGACTCATCCGTTTGAACGTCTAATGTATAACCATAGCATATTGACTCATCCGTTGAACGCCTAATGTATAACCATAGCATCTCGACTCATCCGTTGAACGTCTAATGTACAACGATACCATATCGACTCCATCCGCTTGAACGTATAATGTATAACCATAGTATCTCGTCTCATCCGTTGATCGTCTAAATGTATAACCATAGCATCTCGACTCATCCGTTGAACGTCTAATGTATAACCATAGCATATGACTCATCCGTTGAACGCCTAATTGTATAACATAGCATCTCGATCATCGTTGAACGTCTAATGTACATTTTTATAAAAATTAATTTTAATAATAATTATATACGAAACCGTACCTGAACGAACGAGAAACCGGACCGACCAGTCCGAAACAACACCGATTAATATTTTATAAAAAAATAATTGTAACCTAATAATTATATATTAAAAAAATTTGTAAATAATAATTATATATTTTTATAAAAAATATTTTTAACATAATAATTAATATTACGAACGACCTGAACGAACACATGAAAACCGGACCGACCGGCCGGAAATGAAACGATTAGATATTTTATAAAAATATGTATATTGTAAATAATTATTATATATTTTTATAAAAAAAATAATTTTTTAAATTATAATTTTATACGACCGACTGAACGAAACCCGAGAAACCGGACCGTCCCGGCCGATAACGACGAAGTAGTATTTTTATATAAAAATAATTGTAAATAATAATTATTATTTGATTAAAAATAATTTTAAATTTATAATTATATACGAACCGACCTGAACGAACCGAGGAAACCGGACCGACCTGGTAGAAATGATCCGATTATATTATTGTTTATTAAAAATATAATTTTTGTTTAAATTTTTTATTTATTATTTTTATTTATTAAAAAAAACAGCTACTATTATATAAATATATTTTTATAAATATTAATTTATTAAAAATGGTGTAATTATTTTTTATAAAAAGCTTCCCTAGCGACATGTCGCCGGGGTTTATACTGGTATGTTCCCTCGGAAACGTTTCAGTACGCGCCATTTTTGCTAAAAGATAAAAAAAATTTTATTAAAAATACTTTCCGGCGACATGTCGCCCGGGAGGGAATGTCGCTCGGTGATATAAAAGTTCAAAACAGACTGAGGAATAAACTTTTTGTAACAAAATACGCTCAAAACAGTCCCAAATATCTCGACACCCACCAAGCTCCGATTGTTTGCAGCAACCACCACTACCACAGCTCGCCACCACATCTCACCCACACCACCTCTCACACCGTACCCGTCAAATCGGGGACACCACCCATCTCACCCACTACTCGACGGTACCAGCTCGACACACCACTCCTCACCTTCTCCTCTAAAATATAATTTTCCCTTAACCCTCTAAATAAATAATTCTTATTCTTACCTCTAATAGGTGGTTGTGTTTATTTTAGTTTTTTGGTTCTTAATAGGAAAAGATTAATTGATGTAATTGGAGTTTTAATTTTAATTTTTTTAATTATGTTAATTACAATCTGATAATTAAGGTTTGATTGTAATTTTTAGCATACGAATTTTATTTTTGGTTTGTATTTTTTTGGCTGTGGAGGTTGCGGTCTGCGGAGATTTGAACCGAGGGCGAGAACGAGCCGTAGACTCCGAGTCGGGGGCGAGATCTAAGCCGAGTCCACAGCCGTAAGGATGTTTTACATTTTTTTATCCTTTTCGGTATCCCCGGCGGACATGTCGCCGGTGGATTGTTTATTGTGATTGATACTGTAAAACGCAAATCCAAAACTCCTTAACTGTGTATAAGCAAATCACAACAACAATCATTGACAGTGTAAAACACAAATCCAAACCCTCCTTATTCTAAGATTAGGCTGTTAAAAAACAACTTAATCTGATATGCTTCTTTTCAACAGCTGATCAGAATATTGTGATAGTGTTGTTAAACAACTTATCAGATTAAGCTGTTTAAAAACAGCTTATTTGGTATAAATTGATGTTTTTTTTTCATTAAATGTATATGTGTTTAGGATTTTAGGATTTTAGGATTTTAGTGATTAATTTTGGAAAATCCCCATCTGAAATTAATCATCCTATAGAAAACCCGTCCGAAATTAATTTATTAGAAATTAATTTCGAAAAGTCCCCAGTTTGGGACTGCTTTTTGAATGTTTTGATCTCATTCTAGGATATGGAATGCGTATAAATTGGTTTCTAAGTTGAGATTATTTCGACAGTGTTTTCATTTTTTTATTTTTTTTTTTATCCGTGAACCTACGAATATGTCTTTAATTTATTAGAAATTAATTTCGGAAAGTCCCTAGTTTGGGACTACTTATACAGATGTCAGCGGATGTTGCACGTGGTCACGGCGGTGACGGTGGCAGTGATGATCGCCCGCCTCCATACCAGGCACCCACCGGTTGCGGGGGTTGCTTAGGTAACCGAGGTAAGAATTTCTGGATTATTGTAATACAAGCATAAACTTGATACATTGAATTTGCTTGCCTTGAATTTAAATGACTTTATCACTCACTTGATTTTGCAGGTAAGGGCACCCGAAAGCCCAATTTGGGTGGCAGGAGAGCGGGCAGGTTGCATACTCGCCAAGAGACCCGGAACCTCGGGTTAAAGGCCATCACGGATAAAAATGGCCCCGTCCCGATCCGGTTTGAGTTTGGCGACAAAGAGACCCTGATGCCTCTCGGTGAGCATGCGGCTCACTGGGCTAACTACCTCGGGGAGCTCGTTAGGGAGTTGCCGTTGTACTACCCTTCTTGGCGCCAAATGCCGCCGGAGCGGAAGGCGGGGGTCGTGGAAAAGATTGGGGTAAGTTATTTCATTATCCTTTTATGTTTATTTCATTATCGTTGTTCATATTTTTATTTGTTTTGTATTTTCTTTATCTTTTTATATTCGTGTATTTTATGCGAATTCGTTTATTTATTTATATCATATAAATAAATAAACAAATTTAGATAAATATTTTAAATTATATCTCTAACCTGTCTTTTGTTGTATTGATTGAAGACCAGTCTGACTTGCGCCCCACATGGATGCCGATCGCTAGCTCTACTATCTATGCGGGCATTCCAGCAGCATTTGCCAAAGATCTTACAATGGCAAGTGGTGCTCTAAAGGTTAGGCACATTGGCGCCCTGACGCGGACAGGACTTACGACTTGGAGCAAATCAGACTCGGACGTCCCTCACACATTTCCGAGGCAGATTGGGATGCACAAAGTGTGCGTTTTGGAAATGATCCCAAGACACCGTTACAGGGTGTCAAATATAAACAAAACCGGCAAAGGGAAGGTTGTTTTGACGACAGGGATCCCGGTCATTGCCGCCTCCAAGAATGATGAAGAAACATCATAATTATTTGACTTATTGGTTGTCGTGATTTTTTGTTTTTTTAACTTGTTTCATCTGCTTCTATACTGTGTTGTGCATGATGGACGATCTAGCTACTCGAGAGACCCGTCGACTGTTCCATTACCTTCTTTCTGACACATACTATTGGGGCGAATTCTGTGAACCGTGAGGAGACAAAGCTTCTTATGTATGTTTTGTTGTCAAAAACATCGTACTTTATTGATTTGTCGAGTAATAATGTAGTAACCGAATTATTGATTTAACTATCTTGGGAAATTTCTTACAACGAAAGGGCTAAAATTGAAAATTTTGAAAACTAAAATGTAAAACTAAAAAATAACAAAAATTAATAAAAAAAGGTGTGAATTCGTTCGGTTCATGAGAGTTGTTACTTGTTCGGTTGATGCAAGATCGATGCTCTAGATCGGTTCCTTGAGATTTCGAGTTCGTTCGGTTGTCACAAGGTTGTTGGCTTGTTCGGCTCTAGTGGCATGCTACTCGTTGGGTGGTCTTTGGAATGTTACTCGTTCGGTCCAAGTCGTGTTCCACTCGTTCGGTTCAAGAAGTTTCTAACTCGTTCGGTTCCCACAAGTTTAAACTTATTCGATCCCTGAAAGATGAAACTCGTTCGGTTAACGCAAGTTTGAACTATCGTCCTTGTCTTTGTCGTCTTAACAGAAACCACCAAAAACCACCAAGAAAAAGGACCAAAATAAACTAGCCAAAATAAACTAAGACTTTTGGTCATTGTCGTCTTAACAGAGACTTTTGGAAGATAAAGGACCAAAATAAACTAATAAAAATGTAAAAAAAATTGTTAACTAGCCACGAGCATAATAGAACATCAAGAAAAAAGAAGTGAACTTTTGTTGCAAGGAAAAAAAATTATGACGAAATGAAAACAAAAACAAATTAGCCGAATAATAAGTTTAAAAAAAATTACCACAAACAAATCACTAAACCCACCCGAGGCGACTGATACTAATTGTAGGAACCCGATCTACACTTTCACTTCATATTACGCAACACGGATCGAACCAAGAAACTAGAAATAAGATAATGGTTTAGAGAGAGAAAGAAGAGAGAGATGAGAGAAAAGGAAAAGATATTTTCTAGAAATAATGAGAGAGATATGAGAATAGATAGATTCTTAGTAGAAAATATCTATATATATACCCTTACACATTTAATGTGACGCGTGAGATATTTAACTAGGACTCGGGCTCGGGTTTTGCTTGGGATTAAACCCGAAACATATGCAATATTAGTTTAACTATCGAGCACGATTCCCGATAATATTCTATTACAACATTAACTAATTAATTGACCGAGACTTAAATACATAATGAACGAACTTCATGTTCGACTCAATATTTTGAGGCTAACAAGAAGGAAACTAAAGTTGGAAGTGTGAAGAACTAACATTTGGATTTGTAAGAATGTGATTATATGTTTAGTTAATTAAGAGGGTAAAAGGAAAATGGTATGCTTCCTCCTATAATAATAACACTGACTAATTTTTGACATTTGCTATTTTGAGATGGATTTGACCATGAATCATATTAGAGATGAATGATTAATTGAAACTAGCATAGTGGCACCAGGTTATAACTATAGAGAAAGGTATAAAAAACCGTGACTCCATGAGGAACATATAAATTGTAGTTACTAAGACGTGCGCAGTTAAAAGTGGTATTGATGACGTATACTAGGTGTACCAAGCCTCTGGGCTTGGGCCACATTATTACTCGGGCTTTTAGGCCCAATAACGGGCCATGGTAAAACCCAATCTTCTGTGGGCCACGGCCCGAACCCAGCGATCTGTCCGCGGATCCAGTTATAGACAATCCGTCCGCGGATCCACCTATAGGACGACCCGTCCGCGGAAGACATCCGCATCCGTTCAACACGATTATCGCGGATCCTTGTCCGACAAGAGACCCACTCTGGCCACTACTAAAGTAACCAAAATACTAGACACCTATAAATAGGGATCACAATACACCCCAAAAGGTACACAATTATTCTTATCCTCTCTCACATATACTCTGACAATATGAATACTACGCTCACCCGGAGACTAAATCGTTGGGGGTCCGTCCCAGGTAAGGGCAACGGTTTACTTTTCATTGTGTGAAAAATCATATCACTTCTCTTGCTCTAGTACAAGATCGAACACTCAAGTCGTTTGGAGTCCCGGCCCGACAAAGGACTTCAACACCTTACTAAACCCGACACGAATTTTGTACTAACAAGTGGCGCCATCCGTGGGACCCTTACGCAACCACGATTCTCTAAAAACTCACCATGAGCACTCACGAACAACAAATCACAAACAATCCCACGTCCGCCGTGAGGAATACGGGGGGAAGGAATGGTCCCCAAGGTCTTGAGGAGCCTATGTCTGACGAGGTTCTTAGGGAAATGTGCGACAAAAACTATCACCAACTCTTGCCGCTCATCGCCGAAAAGATGCAAAAAGAAAAAGAGCAGAAAGACAAACTCAACGCAGTGAAAGCACGACTGATCTATGGCGACGAGTCCGGAATTAAGATAAGAAGCCGTGAAGAATCGCACTACTCTGAATCTAAGACACCAACCGCCCGAACAGAACCCAGAAGAAGGCACGGAGATAGGCATTCCCGAAGCCCATCACCACACGCCAGTGTTTTCAAAAGGCTTAAGAAGTATAGATCCCCTTCACCACGGCCCCGGCCACGGAAGGAAGGAGGCGTGTTTAATAGGTTGGGAAGAAAGGAGCCAGCTACATCCGCACGTTCCGGTAGTCGTCAACGGAGTCCCCAAGCAAAAAGAACTGAAGTAGAACCAAGGAGGCATCAGCAAAAGGGAACACCGTCCCGTACGACTAGCCGATATTCAGAAAGCGAAGATAGTGAAGGGGGTCACTGGAAATCCAAATCAAGAAGACATAGATCGAGCACCTATGAAGACGATCTCTCCCAGCCTTGGACATGTGAAGAAAGAAACCCTTTCACACCTCGGATCCGGCATTTTAGTCTCCCGAGGACTAGGATGCCTAGCCACGTCAAGACATACGATGGAAGTGGAGATCCGGAGGATCACTTAAAGCTATTTCAATCGGCCGCAAAAACAGAAGGATGGGCAATGCCGACATGGTGCCACATGTTCAACTCAACCCTCACCGGGAATGCTAGAGTTTGGTTCGACAAGCTACCAAAAGAGTCGATCGATAGCTATGAAGATCTTAGAACAACGTTTAGGGAGAATTATCTTCAGCAAACAAAGCACATCAAGGATCCGGTGGAGATACATCACATCAAGCAAAGAGATGGAGAATCTACAGAAGACTTCATGGAAAGATACAAGGCAGAAGTCCTGGACGTAGAAGGAGCTCCAGAATGCATGAAAATCTCCGGGTTTATGCACGGAATAACCCACCCTAGGTTAATCAAGCGTCTATATGAAAGAATTTCGAGGTCTATAGATGAAATGTATAGAATGACTATGTCTTTCCTACAAGGGGAAGTTGTTGCATTCAGTCATGGCCAGAGAAAAACATCTTTATCATAGAAACAGTCAGAGGGGGGGGGGGGAATAAACCGAATTTCAAGAAAGGCTTCAAAAACAAACAAAGACCGGATCGTAAGCCAGATAGATTCTCACTCCTCACCAAAACGCCAAAAGAAATTTTCGCGCTAGAAAAAGGAAAGTTTAAAGCCCCACCACCAATGGTAACTCCTACGGAGAAAAGGGATCCGAACAAAAACTGTGAATTTCATTCAGATACAGGACACAACACGGATGAATGCATGCAGCTAAGGAAGCAAATAGACGAAATGATCAAGTCCGGAAAATTGTCGCAATTCATCAGAGAATTAAAACAAAACGACAAACCGAAAGCACCGAAAAAGGGGAAACATCCGGGAAGGATAAACCTTTGGCTATACTGATGATTCAACCATGGGAAAGAGTGGCCAAGCCTAGGATTACCCAAAGCTTCTCTCCGGAGACAGCGATTTCCTTTCCACCTTTGGGGAAAGAAGACGGAACAGAGGGACCAATGATAATCGAAGCAGAAATGGGCAGGCACTTTATGCACAGGGTATACGTTGACGGCGGAGCATCCTCAGAAGTCTTGTACGAACATTGCTTTATAAAACTCCGCAAAGAGATAAGGGATCAAATGGTTCTGGCCACTACTCACCTTATCGGATTCAATGGAGAGACCATTTGGCCACTGGGCCAAATAGCCTTGCTAGTCAAAATAGGTGATGAAGTACATTCCACCTCCACGTGGATGAATTTCATGATTATCAGGTCACCATCCCAACACAATGCAATAATAGGCAGACCGGGTATAAGGAAAATCCTCGATGTACCATCAACAACACACGGAATGTTAAAATTTCCCGTTAAAGGCGGCACGGTAACGTTACAGAGCAGTAGAGTCATTCCTATGGAATGTGTTATGATCTTCGGACTTAGTATCTAGTCTCCCGCAGTCAACCAAGTACCGGAAGAGAAAATAAATATAGCAATCCACCCAGAATACCCCCGAACAGACAGTTGCCATAGGATCAACATTAACAGAAAAGGAACGCAAAGAACTATGTTCCTTGCTCAAACAAAACTTAGATATTTTCGCCTGGAAGCCAGCTGATATGACGGGCATCCCACGAAACATCGCGGAACACCGCTTGAATATCCGGGAGGGATATTCACTAGTCAAGCAAAAGAAAAGAGGACAGGCACCGAAAAGAAATAAGGTAATCCAAGAAGAGGTAGAAAAATTAGTAGATGCCGGAATAATGAAAGAGGTCCATTATCACAGTTGGCTCTCTAATCCGGTAATGGTCAAAAAGCATGACGGAACCTGGCGAATGTGTGTAGACTTCAAAGATCTTAACAATACATGCCTCAAGGATTGTTACCCATTACCAGAAATAGACTAGAAGGTGGAGTCCCTCTGTGGGTATCCTTTCAAATGCTTCTTAGATGCATACAAGGGGTACCACCAAATTAAGATGGCAAAAAAGGATGAAGAAAAAATGGCGTTCATAACAAGCCAAGGGATATTTTGCTACTCTAAGATGCCATTCGGTTTAAAGAATGTCGGGTCAACATATCAACGCTTAGTGGATAAGGCATTCCAAAGGCAGATTGGACGTAACCTAGAGGTATATGTCGATGACCTGGTTATAAAGAGCCACACGGAAGAAGAATTCATCCGAGACATGACAAAAACATTCAAAACCCTTCGACAGATAAACATGAAATTAAACCCAAAGAAATGCACCTTCAAAATGCAGGAAGGAATGTTCTTAGGTTACAAAGTAAGCACCAACGGGTTGAGAGCATGTCCGGATAAAGCAGACACAGTCCTTAGCTTGCCATCTCCGAGATGCATCAAGGACGTGCAGAAGCTAAATGGAAAATTAGCAAGCTTAAACAGATTCTTGTCAAAATCAGCAGAAAAATCGTTACCTTTTTTCAAAACCTTGAAAAAATGCACAAAAAAGAGCGATTTTCAATGGACACCGGAAGCCGAAGAAGCCTTCAAGCAGATGAAGAAACTTATTGCAGAGCTCCCAACACTGACCGCACCAAGGGAACATGAGGAATTAATCATATACTTGGCCGCAGCAAAAGAAGCTATTAGCGCGGTCTTGATGACGGACAGGGAAGGCAGGCAAATACCAGTATATTTTGTAAGCCGCACCCTACGAGGCCCGGAAGTCAACTATACTCCTATGGAAAAGTTGGTGTTAGCCTTGCTCAGTGCAAGCAAACGGTTGAAAAGATACTTCCAAGCACACACGGTCGTTGTAATAACAGATCAACCAATAAAGCAACTGTTGTCAAGTTCGGAAATATCCGGAAGAATGCTGAAATGGAAGTTCGAGTTAGAAGGATATGACATCCAATATAGACCAAGGACTGCAATTAAAGGCCAAATATTGGCAGATTTTATTGTGGAACGACCGGAAGAAGGGTCTCCGGACGAACTCATGGCAGAACCGGAAGTACTACCGGAGCCGTGGACGTTGTTCACGGACGGCTCGTCCTGCGTAGACGGCTCCGGAGCAGGACTAATACTAACAAATCCGGCCCCCCCCCCGGAAGGGGACAGAAATTCACATATGCCAAGAGTTTTAATCGAGGCTACTAAACAATGAAGCCGAATATGAAGCATTTAATACCGGTCTCCGGATCGCAGAACAAATGGGTGTAAAGAACTTGCAAGCACATGTTGACTCAAAACTTGTGGCCAATCAAGTTAACGGCTCTTACATCGCCAAAGAGTCAAGCATGGTTCAGTACTTAAACAAAGTAAAAACACTAGCAAAAAAAAAAGCCCTTCAAGAAATTTCCATCAAACAATACCTACGAAGTGAAAACAAGAAAAGCAGACGCCTAAACAGAAGTGGTCCACGAGCTTCGCGCTCTTAACAAACAGTGCTTACGTGGAAAATTGCATCTTAACAAACAGGTGCTCGTGGAAGAATTGAAGGAAAAGTCCATAAATGAAAAGGAAATTCTTGACGTAGTAGAAGAAGAAGGCAACACATGGATGACACCCATATGCGAGTACCTGGCAAAAGAAATCCTTCCGGAGGATAAAAAGAAGGCCAGAGCGGTACGTCGGAAAGCGGCCAGGTATGCCATGATCAATGGAACCCTATACAAGAAGTCTTTTTTAGGACCATGGCTCCGGTGCGTCGGACCACTCCAAGCAAACTACGTCCTAAGAGAAATACACGAGGGGTCGTGCAGCATGCATTCCGGCCCTAGATCTGTGGTTGCCAAAGTAGTCCGAACAGGATATTACTGGCCAACAATGCATATGGATGCACGGAACTTGATAAGGGAATGCAATGACTGTCAAATACACCGTCCCATCCCAAGGAATCCACAGCAGAATTTGACCCCCATCACGTCTCCATGGCCATTTTATAAGTGGGGGATAGACATAGCCGGACCTTTCCCGGAAGGTCCGGGTAAAGTCAAATTCTTAATTGTCGCTATCGACTATTTCACTAAATGGATCGAGGCAAAGGCTGTCGCAACCATCACCGGCAATCAAGTAAAGAAGTTCGTATGGGACAACATTGTTTGCAGATTTGGCCTACCAGGGGAAATTATATCAGACAATGGAAAACAGTTCCGTGATAATCCATTCAAAGATTGGTGTGAGAAACTGTGCATCCGCCAATGCTTCGCTTCCGTGAAACACCCACAAGCGAACGGTCTAGTTGAAAGAGCAAATAGAAGTTTAGGAGAAGGAATAAAGGCAAGGCTTGATGAAAGAAGCAAAGATTGGATAGAAGAACTTCCGCACGTCCTATGGGCCCACCGCACAATGATCAAGTCAAGTAACGGGGAAACACCATTCTCACTAACTTACGGCACGGAAGCTGTCATCCCGGCGGAGATAGGCATGCCAACACTCCGGACCGCGGAGATAGATCCGGCAAAAAACAACGAAGCTCTGGAAATCAACTTGGACCTCATAGAAGAGAGAAGGGAGCAAGCAGCAATACAAGAAGCAAAAAGCAAGAAAAAGATGGAAAAATATTACAACTCAAGAGTCCGCGGCACAAGTTTCAAGCCAGGCGACATGGTCTACCGCAGCAATGAAGCAAGTCATGCCAGGGACGAAGGCAAACTTGGACCCAAGTGGGAAGGACCGTACGAAGTTAAAGAGTCGCTTGGAAAAGGAGCTTACAAACTCAAAGACTGCAAAGGAAATGAAATGCCGAGGACATGGAACATTTGTAATCTCAAAAAGTGTTATATACATGAAGTGTAAGAACTTGCCAGCATATACGATGCTCCGGAGGGCAATATCTTTATTTATTTGCATCTTGTAATATTTTGAATTTCAATGAAAAGTGGGGATTAGCTACCCCCACGAGTTTTAAATTTTAAATTGTCTTTACTTTGCAAAGTTATATTAATTGTTAAGACGTGCATGCAAGGAGCCATGCTCCACAAAAATATTATCCCGTATAATAAAGGATTGAGCAACCTCAAAATCAGCTCAGGCGCGTAAGAGGTATTGCAAGCCCAGCGCCGGGAGAATAACCCACAAATATTCACAAGACTATCTATTACGAACGTACACCAGTAATAAACAAAAGATAGCAAACATAGCACTAGCAAACGTGTTATGGTACGGACCTACAAGAGTCCGTCCAAATCAGATGTTAAACTTACAAAGTTAATTAATTTACAATAAAAGCCGCAACGGCCACGACATATAAAATAAATTCAAACAAGCCGCTGTAACAAACCACATGCGGTCACGGCAAAATCTCAAAACGAGGATCTTCAAGTTGGGGCATACAAACCACGCTCCCCAAATCTTCATCCGTGTCCAAATCCTCAACGAAAGGGGTAGCCGCAGAAGTGCTAGCCTCACCCAGCAAGTTCTGAGAGGACAAAGGATGAGAAACTATATCTACCATTAACTGGCGAAGAGCTGAGGCATGCCTTTTCGCGCCTTCGGCACGGGTGTGAACATTAAGAAGAGCAAAGGATAAAGAGGTCTCCCCGACAACAGCATTTACATCGGCATGATAGATAGGGACGGAGAGCTGCTCAAGGCACGGCTGAAGATGAGCAGCTTCAGGAAGATCTGCCAAAGGTCCGTCCAATAAAAAACAATCTAAGACCTCATCCATCCCGGAATCTTTCTTGGACTTCAACAAATGAACCAAGGGAAAGTTCGCTTCCTCAAGAGCTCTTACCGCGTCAAGATAATTGCTCTCAGCAGTCTCAGGATGTATGCCACTGAGCAGCTTCAGGAGTTTCCAAAGGACCGTCTAGTAGAAAGCATCAAGATTATCTATCCCAAATCTTTCCTTGGGATTTCACAATTGGAACCATAGGGAAGTCCTCTTCTCAAGAGCCCCTTACCAGCGTCAAAGATAATGGGCCTCAACAGCCTCCGAATTGTAGGCCATGACCGCGAAAGTGGGTTCCGGCGACACCCATGCTCATGTCCGGCCGCCAAACCCTCTTGCATACCATAATCCATGGCTCGACCTAAAGCATGACCCAAAATTCCTTGGTACTCGGGGGACTTCAAACATTTAACCATAGCAAGTTCCATTCCGTGCGTCAATAACCATCTTCGTCCAGCTAGAGCAGTCAGGTAAGCAGGATAAAATTCCCCCTCCAAGCGACTGGACACATCCATCACGTGTGCCTCAAGTTTGGCCACACGATTATACAACACTTGGGCCTGTGCTTCCTGCTGAGCTTCCATCTTCTCTTTAAAATCACGAAAAGCAGAATGAAGGGTAGAAACCTGCAAGGATAAGAAGTTAAGTAAAAAAAAACATACCAACAACGAGCGGAATAAAAGTCATACCTCAGAAGCAAGTCCATCTCTCAGAGGACAGGGAGGAAATCAAGTTCCTGGCTTCATCACAAGGAGCTTGGGAATCATTAAGGGCAGATTTAAGGTAAGTAGCGCTGGAATCAAGAAGGGAGATGTTAGTCTCCTTCTGTGAAACAACACTCTTAAGAACCGACACCTCCGCGCTCAAAGATGATTTTTCCACAGTCAAAACAGAAACTTGATCACGGAGACGGGAAACCTCCACGGAATCCGTCTCCTTTTCCTTCACCAAAGACTTCAACCTAGCAATCTTAACATCCTTCTCCTTAAGAAGCACACCCTGAGCGTCATACTTAACCCAAAGCTTCTTTTATTCCGAGACTTATGTTCAGTACGAGACCATCACCTCCGACCAAGGCAACATTCTATCGGCTCCGCCCCACATTAAACTCCTCAAACAGTTTGGTCATAATCATATTTCTGATGTTGGAGAAAAAATCAGGGGGGGACGCGATCCACCACGTGCGGATAAGCAAAAGCCATCATCGAATAGTGAAACGATGGTAATAATCCATGCAGGAATGTACCAACAGTTTGCATCTTCAGATTTAGTGCGGCCGTCACATAGAACGAGTCAGGACCCTTCTGACGTCTCAAGCTGGGAAGACCCGCCCATGTCCGACATAGACGCGGCATGCGTCTTACCCCTGCTGGAAGTCATAGTGTCAGCAGCAGTATACACAGGGGCATCCGCAACATGGGAACTGGCAAAGAAAAGAAACAATGACATCAAGGAAAATACAGGTAAGTAAAGACAATAAAAGGACAAGCGTACACATACCCCTGCACGGTAACCTTAGCATGGACGTCCGCTTGAGAAGAAGGCCCCAATGCAAGGGAACCTTCCGGAATAGTCCCTCTCAAGCTAGCAAGTGACTTTCCACCAGTCCCGGAAGCTAGGCTGGGATGATCTACCATCAACTTTTTAGCAAGAAGGGTATCACTCTGCTTTGACAATTTTTTCCTTTTAACCTTATCCGGCTGCTTCTGAGCGGCATCTCCTTTCTCGGCCACAGTCAGATCGCCTTCCGGATCCATTAAATCCAAGTAAGTACCAGCAGGAATAACACTCTCTTCCGTAACAACATTTTCTTCCGCAGACGGAGCAAAAACATTAGGACCAGCGCCTGAACCGCTACAACCTTCTTGTTGTACCACAGCAAGAGCGTCCAGAGACACGAAGCAATGTTTTATGCTATCAAGCAGCTTCACCTGCTCTTCCCCTTTCTGAACCTCTACCGCCTGCACCTTCCGGGGGTCAGCAGTCCTGATATAGTCAAGCAAACCTATATCTGCAGAATAAACATCAAAAGATTAAACCCTATAAAAAATAATATAACACAAAAAAAACCCCACCGAAAGGAAACTTCACCCACCTATTTTATCGGGTCTTTCAAAGGCTGGATAATTGTTCTCATCAAATGGATAGTAGAGGCTCAAACCCACAAGAACTAAAAAACACTCCGGATACCGCCGGAAAGGAGCTTTATTAGCAGAAAGGACCTGAACGGTCTGCTCTTGACGAGCGGTAAGATGGGGAGCCGGATCCTTCTCTAATGCGCCTCCCGTATACAAAGGAACGGAGATAGGGAATACCTTAGAATCAACCCAGAAAAATGGTCCGCCCAATTCTTAATAGAGTTCGGGGGTTTAAAGAGACAAGAAGAGGCCGATAAGGAACACTTTGCAAACAAAACAATCCGTCACTATATATACGTGTGTAGAACGCACAGAAAATAGCTACCGATGGAGCGAGATTAAGTACGCGTGTCAAAACCTCGATATGAGATACACGAGCAGCACCGAAGGGTGATAGTTGAGAAATGTGTATACGGAAATGTTTGAGAATGGCTACAAAAAACTTGGTAAGAGGAATCGTATAGACACAATAATCGAAAAACCTAGTGTAAACACCCACTTTACCCTTAGGAAATTGTGTGATAGTCACATCCCGCCCCGAAGCGGTAGGATGAACTTCATAAGGAATATAATAACTATTGCAAAAGCTTTCTACCATCTCTCGGGTCATAATGGAATGTTTATTAGCCATTTTGAAGAACAGACTAAGATAAATGCTAACCTGAATCTCAAAAACTGTAAGAACGAAGAAGGCAACGCGCAGATGTGGAATAAGAAGTAAAAGATCTAAGAAATCAACAATGGCGGTGGAAAGGTTTTGAGAAGAGAAAAACAGTAAAAATGAAGGTGGTATTTATACTTTGGGTATATTTACTCCTACCGATACTTGGATGATGCCACGTGTATGCCACTTGCCTAATCAACATTGGAAAAGTGCATGGGAAACTGGTAAAAGGCTGACACCAGCCAACAGGTAAAAGGACAGCAACTCTCCACGTCTCTAAAGCATCACCAACCTAGAAGCGGTACGGCATAAAAATAGATGACTCCAGGAGGAAATAAAGTAGCCAAAAATCTAGCATTGATCACCGTACGTAGGACATGATCCGCAAGCAATATCATACTAGACTGGGGGGACTTGATGACGTATACTAGGTGTACCAGGCCTCTGGGCTTGGGCCACATTATTACTCGGGCTTTTGGACCCAACCTGTCAATAATGGGCCATAGTAAAACCCAATCTCGTATGGGCCACGGCTGGAACCCAGCAATCCGTCCGCGGATCCAGTTATAGACAATCCGTCCTCGGATCCACCTATAGGACAATCAGTCCGCGGAAAACATCCGCATCCGTTCACACTATTATCGTGGAACCTTGCCCGACAAGGGACCCACTCTGGCCACTACTAAAGCAACCAAAATACTAGGAAACCCTAGTACTAGACACCTATAAATAGGGATCAGAATACACCCCAAAAGGTACACAATCATACTTACTCTCTTTGACATATACCCTGACAATATGAATACTTACTCTCACACCGGAGTCTAATCGTGGGGTCCATCCCTATGGTAAGGCTAACGGTTTACTTTTAATTGTGCAGAAAATCACATCACATCTCTTGCTCTAGTACAAGATTAAACACTCAAGTCATTTGGAGGCCCGACCCGACAAGGGACTTCAACACCTCGCCAAACCTGAAACGAATTTTGTACTAACAAGTGGCGCCATCCGTAGGACCCTTACGTAACCACAGTTTTCTAAAAAAAATACTCACCATGAGCACTCATGAATAGCAAACCACAAACAATCCCACGTCCGCCGAGAGGAACACTGGGGGAAGGAATGTTCCCCAAGGTCTTGAGGAACCTATGTCTGATGAGGTTCTTAGGGAAATGTGCAACAAAAACTATCACCAACTCTTGTCGCTCATCGCCGAAAAGATGCAAAAAGAAAAAGAGCTGAAAGACAAACTCAACGCAGTAAAAGCAAGACTGATCTATGGCGACGAGTCCGGAATTAAGATAAGAAGTCGTGAAGAGTCGCACTACTCTAAATCTAAGACACCAACCGCCCGAACAGAACCAAGAAGAAGACACGGAGATAGGTATTCCCGAAGCCCATCGCCACATACCAGTGTTTTCAAAAGGCTTAAAAAGGACAGATCCCCTTCACCATTTACTTCTTCGTTGATATATAATACAAAGTATGTTACGGAATTGAATTATTTATGGGTTAAAGTCTTAAACTATAACATTATAACAATAATCATATAACACGAAACATCTACTAGTACATAATATGTTCAAATAACTACAATATAGGTTTTTGCCTTTACGGTCTACCAAGGTTACTCTAGGTATCTTTTATTAGCACACTGACCAACATCACTACTAGGCGCGCCACCGTCTCTTTTCCGCCGTTAGCTTTCATTTGACATGCAATACATACAGTTAGGGACTATTATTACTAGTTGCATTATTTTCGTTCATGTTATAGGCCTGTTTTTGATTTAGAAAGTAGATTTAATATGTAAAACCGCTTTCATTAATAAAATAACGTATACATAATTATAAAAAAGCGTACATATACGAAAATAAAAATCTAAAACATTTCATAGATAATAACAATGTTACGTTAAAATTTAAAATTCACCACATCACATCAAACCCGCTTAACTCTGCATTAATAGTCCAAGGATATTAGCTTGTCTTTTTTTATGTGATCCATTTCTCGGATTTCTATCTCTCTATCTCTTTTATGCGTGGCTCCATCTTTTTTATCTTTAATAACTCTGTATTTCTCGGATTTTCAGCTCTCTATCCTTTCGTGCGAGCTCCATCTTTTTTATCTTCATCAACCTAACTGACGCTTCCACATCAACGACAGCTGTTGAAGATGTCGATGATGTCGCCGCATTGGTCAAAGAATAATATATTTGTTTGTTTATATATTGTGTGCTTTATATGTTTCATGTATGTTGATGTGTGTAATATGTTGTTAACACGTGTTGTTTGATTTGTGTTTAATTAATGAGAAACACCATTAATCCCTGCATGCTCTTAATTTGTATAACTTCGTAACTTTTTGTCTTTTTCATCTTTTAAATAAGGGTTACATCTATTTATTAAAAACATATTTTCTTCAATTTAAACATCTAGATAACGAAATTATTATATTACCAATTTAATCATTGAAACGCTATTTTGTGAAAATCTAGTAAATATGACCGGTTCTTTTACATGTACATTAATCTTTATTTTTTTTTAATTCCACATGTACAGTCTAGGTCATTTTACGTCCACCTATTTTCAATATTATTTAAAGATAACTTTAATTCTGTTACACAAATAACTCAGTCAATTTTACCCGATTTCCTTCGACTCAGATAAAACCAAACCATTAATACCACCAACAACCTAGAGGTTGTGAGTGACCAAACTAAACTATTAAGGCCTCTTGATCCAACGGTATGTGAGTGACCTATCAACCTAGAAGTTGTGGGTTCAAGTCTTGTCGGAGACATGTAAGATAGAATTTGCGAGAAAGGTGGTATAGGTCATAAAAGTTTGTCGTTCAAAAAAAAAATTCCCACCAACATCATTATACATCACCATCGATCTTCAATTCTTTCGATAACACGCACAACAACGACCACTAGTTTATTCACATCATCGCAACTATTTCGATACTTAATTATTGTTAATTAATAAACATATCATACATTCATATACCACTACCAATTTCCGGAACACATATATGCATATGTACTTTTATTTTCAGTTTTCTCATATAAACTTATTATATATTTATGAAAGGTGATAGAGGCATTATCATCAAGGGAAATCTAAAGAATTTTAAGAGTTGGGTAAAAGAAATCGAACATGGAACTGTTCATATTTGTTTGGATCTCTAAAAATCTATTTTTAAATTTTTGGTTGTTTAGATCCATAACTATTTGATCTAAATGTAAGTATCATACTATTATGTAGTATCGGTGGCGGTGCGACAAAGGTCACCGGAAAACATATTTATTTGTTTATTTATTTTGTTATGATGAATTTGTAGAGTTGTGAAAATAATGGGCTAGAATGAAAAAGAAATAACCTCACAAATATTACACGTAAGCATAAAAATAAGTAAAATGTCAAATAAGTAATTTTTACATGTTTAACATGTGACCGGTTAGCATAGATAATATAACGATTTGAGCTAACTATATTTTTTGTCCTTATGGTTTACCGGGTATAACGATTTTGGTTCAATAGTTTAAAAAGTAACGGATTCACTCTGAAATCCGATGACCCGTAACGTTCAATTTAATTAACAACGTTAGTTTAACTTTGTTTGACTGTTAAATAAGAGGGTATTTTTTTGTCCTTTCACATGTATAGCACAGTAAAAACTCATTTTAATATCACATACATCAATCTCAGTCATCTTCTCCCATTCTTTTCTCTTTACCCAAACTCATCACATTTTCCAGACAAACAAGGGTTGCAGCCACTAACCACCGCGAGCCGCCACCATTCACCGCTTATAAACTCACCCACAACCTCCAAAACATCAAACAGTAGCAGCCTTGACAATGTACACAAACTCACAAACACAAACACCTCAATCTTCTCTCTCTAAAATCTTACTCACAAACACAAACACCAGCAGCCTTGTCACCTACCTGTTCTCTAAGCGGGTAGGGAATTGCGAAGCGAGTTGGGTTAGTAATTTTTATCGTCGCCGCTATGCGCGGGTATCCAACTAGTAATCTTACAGGTGAAATAAATGGACCCAAAATCACTTGTTTATGTGATGTAATTTAACCAAAGGTTAAGTGATTTCCCTTTCTTCACTCAAACACAAATAAACACACGAACCACAAACAAAAATTTATCTTTCTTTATCCATCTTTCTTTTCTCAGACTTTTTTTTCCCATTTTAAGATCCAAAATTTTTCGCTACCAATCCCAAAAGAAAACCTATAGCGAGGATTTTTTTTTTTAATTAATTTGTCATGAATATAAATACAAACCATTTGAGAAAGTCTTGAAATAAAGAGAATTAATTTGAAGATGATCACTAATATCAAGCAAAGATGGATCAGTGACTTATATGGTGTTAAATACACCACTTGACTCACCACGACCTCGTCGCCGAAATTTTGACCGCAGCCACCACAACTACCGAAGCCACTACACTCCATCCGTCGTTTTCTCCCTCGTATTGCTGGCCTTCAATGCCGCCACCGGTGGTGGCTATCTCCTCCGTTGTCTCCGGATCATCTTTATCACACCTCTAACCACCATTACTTTCTTTCTTCATTTTTCTTTTCGTTTTCTTTTTCGGATTGTTATAACAAAAGGAAATGGTGTTTATAAGTAGTAGATGTATGTATTGACAGTTAGATATACCTGGTTCTAGATCAGATGATTCAATGTATTTTTCTATAATGATAATTGACGGGTAAAGTGCAATGGGTCACAACGGTATAAATACAAATGCGGAAGCAAAACCTTCGTTTGACAGCACTTATCCAAACTAGTATGAACCTATGAGGAAGTAAACAAATAAGGCAAACTAAAAGCAACTCTAACCAGCCCCCAAACAATATAAATCAACCCAATCAGCACGTATTAAAGATAATCAAACACACACCAAGAACACCAAGCTTTTAGCGTGGAAAACCCCAAAGTGGGTAAAAACCACGGGACACCTAGTGCCGCTTAAATCCACTATCAAGCAAGAGAGGTACACAAAGTCTTCTCTAGATAACACTAGAGGCATACAACAATCATCATAATCTTGGAATCAATATCAAGATATATGGCAACAAACAAAGAACAAGAAAGGAAGAATATCACCAAACAACTTGCAATCTGCCCGGGTAAGAAACAGAACTTCCAGGCCTCAAAATCAAGATCCCAACGGTCAAAACCTTCCTTTATATGCAAGGAAGCTTCAGTCCAAAAATCGTGACGATCCGACGGTGCAAACTCCGGGGATCGACGAAACACTGCTGCTGGGTTTTGGGTGATAAGAACTCCGAAAATCTTCTTCTTTTTTTCTTTTCTTACTCTCTTCTCTCTTGTTTTTCACACTTTATAATGAGCATAAGGATGCCCTAAATAAGGACTAAATGGACCCAAGATGGGCCCCAATGTGTTGGGCTCTTAATCCTCATGGACTAAGAAAATACCCAACAAATCTCCCCCATTTTCTGTCTATGAGGATGAGTTCGCCATCCCGGCGAACGAGCAACAGATCTTCAACTTTTCTCTTGCTACAGCCTTCGTCAACATATCGGAAGCATTATCATCCGTATGAACTTTATTAAGTTCAAACATACCATCTTCAATGGCATCTCTAATCCAATGATACCGGATATCAATATGTTTTGTTCTTTTATGAAACATCGAATTCTTAGCAAGGTGAATAGTACTTTGATTGTCACAAAGAACCGCATAACGTTGTTGCTTGAAACCAAGTTCTTGCAAAAACCTTTTCAACCACAATAGTTCTTTGCACGCTTCCGTTGCTGCCACATACTCAGCCTCTGTTGTAGACAAGGCCACACACTTTTGCAATCTTGATTGCCATGAAACAGCTCCCCCTGCAAAGGTCATCAAATATCCAGAAGTGGACTTCATGTTGTCCTTATTTCCAGCCAAATCTGAGTCTGTGTAACCAACAAGCATGGGTTTCCCATTTCCAAATGTGATACCCAATTTGGAAGTACCTCGCAGATATCGAAATATCCATTTAACAGCTTCCCAATGCTTCTTACCAGGATTTGACAGGAACCGACTGACAACACCAACCGCATGAGCTAAATCCGGCCTTGTACACACCATAGCATACATTAAGCTACCAACCGCTGAGGCATATGGAACTCTATCCATCTTTTCAATATTCTTCTTAGAAGAAGGACAATCCTTATCAGTAAGCTTAAAGTTGGGAGTTAGAGGGGAACTAACCACTTTAGCTTTATCCATGTTGAACCTGCCCTTAACAAGACACTGCAATCTTTCTAAAGCAAGAAGGGAAGGGAGAAAGTTGACTTTGAGAAAGAAATGCCTTCTCTTCTATTTCGATTCTAATCTTAGGAAAGGTGCGTTATCGCTTTGATTTCTCGTTAGCTAGGCTTCAATAAGGACGTTTAGGCTTTACTAATAAGATAGAAAAGAAAGGGCTTTTTCATCAGGGTGCGGAGGTGAAAACAACAATACATACCAAAAAAGGACCTAAAAACAAACAACTAAAAGCATACAAACTTTGATGATACGTTTATTAATGTAATTAATATATTTTGTATATTTTTTAATTATATTAATATGTTTCACGAAATAATAAATGGTCGTAAACTATACCGTTAGTCGCTATAATTAACTAATAGGCGTTATTAACAAGTAAGGGACTTGTTAGTACAAACCAAAACCCATGAGGTGTTTGGTTGAGGCCAGTCGAACCAAGGAATAAAGAAGAGGGTCCGAGTGCAGTTTCTAACAAACTTGAGAAGGTTATTGATTACAACTTGGAGAGCAAGTTACAAAAATATATATATAATATTTCCTTGTATCACAAAAATCACTCGACACAAAAAGAACTCAAAAGTCAGACGACTTAATAACAAAAGATTTCATTCGACAGAATAGAACTAAACCTAGTATATAGTTTAGTTCGATCATATATCAACCAAATAAGTTGTTCCGTGTTGTTGTATTGTGAAGCAAGCGCTAGGATCCTAGCGCAACAATGGACGAAACTATGCATGAAGTAAGTGAAAGCAACGATGTCTTCTTCCCGAAAGAAGAACAAGACATTCTCCAATGGTGGAACGAAACCAACGCATTCGAAACACAGCTCGAAAGAACTAAACATCTCCCAGAATACATCTTTTACGACGGTCCACCGTTCGCAACAGGCCTCCCACACTACGGCCACATCCTTGCTGGAACAATCAAGGACGTTGTCACGCGTTACCAGACCGCCACTGGGCACCATGTCACACGTCGCTTTGGGTGGGATTGTCATGGCCTGCCTGTGGAGCATGAGATTGATAAGAAGCTAGAGGTTACGCGTCGAGAAGATGTGCACAACATGGGGATTGGTGTTTATAATGAAGAGTGTAGAGGTATTGTTACTCGATATGTTGGTGAGTGGAAGAAGGTGATTACGAGGTGCGGAAGATGGATCGATTTCGATAACGGGTATAAGACGATGGATTTGAAGTTTATGGAAAGCGTGTGGTGGGTGTTTGCGGAGTTGTATAAGAAGGGTCTTGTTTATAAAGGATTTAAGGTTAGTTTTTTCACTTTATGATGGATGATAATGCTATTGCTAAAGTTTTTTATAAGTTTAGGGTTAATGTTATTGTATTGTGCGTTTTTTTTCACTTAGGTTACTCTACTGTTATTAGGAATTATGGATAGTGGTGGGTGTTTAGGGTCTGGTTTATAGAGGATTTAAGGTTTTATATTCTGTTCAAGTTTAAAGTTTGTATGATTATAGATGATAGATCCCTGATTATCTAAAAATAATTAGATTATCACTACATCCAAACACTAGAAGAAATTAAAGGATTTAAGGTTTGCTGTTTTATAAACTTTGTTAATAGTTCTTGTTGTATCGATAAGGAGTTAATCGATAGGGGAAAGGTTTGTATCAGAAACTAAGTCGAATTTGCTGTAACGTAGTTAAATTTCGTTGCAGCTTATATGATAATACAGGAGAAACATGCTAATGCTATTGTGATTTGACATTGCAAACTCGCAAGAAACAAGTCTAAACACCCTTTAAGGCTTTCGTGGAATTTGTCACTATAATATACATCTATACTTTAAGTAGTATATGTTCTTGAGTAGAACTATCAGAAAAAGAAGGATAACGTAAACATATACTCATATATCCTTTTTGTGGTGCTGCATTTTATTTCACAGGTGATGCCATACAGTACCGGATTGAGAACTCCGCTGTCAAATTTCGAGGCAAAGGAACGCGAAAAGGTTAGAGATGAAAGCTTCTTGTTTGTCATTTGGGCTGGAACTTGCTTAATAGTGTCTGTCTTCTTTATATATGTAAATACTATTAAGTCGATTTAAATCTTTTATGCACGTATATAATGTGTGCCACCTTCTATGTTGAGCAGTACGTGTCTCGTCCTGAAGTAATGGTAACTTTTCCTATTGTTGACGATAAAGACGGTGCTGCTTTTGTTGCGTGGACAACTACACCGTGGACCCTCCCTAGTAATCTTGCGCTTTGTGTCAACTCCAATTTTGTATACGTCAAGGTTAAGAGCAAGTCCAATGGTAAAATCTATGTAGTTGCCGAATCTCTACTGTCAAAACTTCCAACAGAAATGCCAAAAGAAGGAACACCTAATGCATCTACTGTTGGAAAAGCTAAAAACGCGACAGATGCTTATGACATTGTGGAGAAATTTCCAGGATCTTCACTTGTGGGTACAAAGTAAGTATTTGGGGTGATTTTCTTGATATGTTCTATTGTTTATTGGTGAATTAATCATGTAAAATACTGTATTGCAGGTACGAACCAGTGTTTGAATACTTCAACGACTTCACAGATGCTTTCAGAGTCGTTGCAGATGATTACGTAACTGCTACGAGTGGAACTGGAGTCGTGCATTTAGCTCCACAATTTGGTGAAGACGACCTTCGTGTTTGTCTTAAAAATCACATAATCAATGAGGTGTGATAATATAACCAGATTTTAAGATAATCAGATGTTAAGTGTTATTTCGTGAATGGGTCAAAAACTAAAAAATTTCTTTTTCAGGGCGAAAATCTGGTCATGCCAGTTGATGACGATGGCTGCTTTACAGAGCGAATTACTAGATTCAGTGGCCGTTACATCAAAGATGCTGAAAAGGATATTATTCAAGCAGTGAAGGCAAGCATTGTTGATATTTACAAAAATAAACAAATTGTTGCAAAATCATTACGTATTATTTATGTTTTATTGTTCTCGGTAGTGCAGGAAAAATTGAGGCTTGTGCAAGTTGAAAACTCTACACAAAAACATAACTTCTGTCCGAGATCAGATACTCTTCTCATCCACAGAGCAATGCCCAGCTGGTACGCCTTTTACTTATCTTTATAATAACATGGATAAAGTGCTGTCATCACTCGTTATTCTTGTTTCCATGTAAAGGTTTGTTGCAGTAGAGAAGTTAAAAGATCAACTACTAGCGAACACCGAGCAAACTACATGGGTTCCTTCTTTTGTAAAGGTAAGACGATTATTAATATATAATGAGAGTAACTATTTAGTTTATATAAAACTAAGTACTAATTAGTTGATAATGCAGGAAAAGAGGTTTCAGAATTGGCTGGAAAATGCACGGGATTGGGCCGTCAGTAGAAGTAGGTTTTGGGGCACTTCTCTTCCTATCTGGATTAGTGACGATGGCGTGGATATCGTAGTTGTTGGTTCTGTTGAAGAACTCGAAAGGCTTTCAGGAGAGAAGGTCACTGACCTACATCGCCACAAAATCGATCATATCACAATTCCCAGCCCACGTGGTTCAGAGTTCGGTGTGCTTCACCGCGTGGAAGATGTAAGAAAATCATATTTACTTTATTCATTGCATTGGCTTTAAGTTTGGCGAAAATTACCTTGGTACTTTCAGCTGAATCTTTTGGATTCCTTTTCCCTGTGGAACCATTTCGCTAAATTATATACGTTTTATCTTCGTGATTGAGTTTAACGTTATTGCCTTGATTTCAGGTATTTGACTGCTGGTTTGAGAGTGGTTCCATGCCTTATGCGTATATTCACTACCCATTTGAAAATAAAGAATTATTCGAAGATAACTTTCCTGGGCACTTTGTTGCCGAAGGTTTAGATCAGACACGCGGATGGTTTGTTTACTTCCGTCCTATCTAATTTAACCGAAAGTTGATCTTTTTTGTTATTATCATGCTCACTTATAAATTGCCAAATATTGTAAATTTGGGTGCAGGTTCTATACACTTATGGTCCTGTCTACTGCTTTATTTGGAAAACCGGCATTTAGGAATCTCATATGCAATGGTCTTGTGTTGGCCGAGGATGGTAAAAAGATGAGTAAAAGTGAGAAAAACTATCCTGATCCTATGGGCGTCATTGATAAATATGGAGCGGTAAGTGCTCCAAATATACCATTTTTCATCTCTTTTTTTTAGTACTTGATTTGACAATATAGTATTGGATGTGTTTACAGGATGCCCTACGGTTGTACCTAATAAATTCACCAGTTGTGCGTGCTGAACCTTTACGTTTCAAAGAGAAAGGAGTCGAGGATGTTGTGAGTTATCGTTATTATCTTATAGTTAACTATACCTCTTGCAATATTTTACCTGAAGCTTTTTTCTAACATGAGAGCCGACTATGTATGTAGGTCAAATCCGTATTTTTACCATGGTACAATGCTTATAGATTTATGGTTCAAAATGCAATGAGACTTCCGACATTTGTTCCTCTCGATCAAGCCACTCTTCATAACTCAGCTAATGTACTTGATCAGTGGATCAACTCGGCCACTCAGAGTCTGGTTCATTTTGTCAGACAGGAAATGGATGCTTATCGACTTTATACAGTAAGTTTGTAATTGAGCTTAACGTTTCTGTTTATATATTTCCATATGCATGCCTCATAAAGAGTATATACTAATCTGCAAGTACATTTGCAGGTGGTTCCTCGTCTCTTGAAGTTCATCGACTG
>BQNB010070099.1:8541-33248 GCA_026074375.1 Tanacetum coccineum
CAGTGTGGTAATTTATGCAAATGGCAAAAGCCTAAACCACAATTGCAGGTTAACTAAAGAGTTATACCTGCACTACACACTCTTAATGAGTGTGTATGAACACAATTTACACACAAACAAAAGCACAAAGGGCTTAGATCAAATTTAAGCTAGAAAACAAGAAGGGATAAGCTCCCCTGGTGCTGAGACATAAATTTTAACCTCTAACTTGATCAAATTTAACATCTAACCTTTGAAAACTCTTTTTTAACTAAACTCTTATGATTTAACAACTGACTCAAACAAAAATTTCAATTATCTTTGACTATTTGAGGTCAAAGTAGCTTAATCCAAACACTCCTTTACTACATTTGACAGATTAACTAAGCTATTGATTTGGAAATTTAACAACTAAATTCTTGAAACCAGATGATAATCTACTAAAAACAAACTTAATAAACATTAATCAACAACTATTTAAGCTAGAAATCTAGGATCTACACTATGCTATCTAATCTTTTTTTGGTTTTTAAGATTTTTATGACAGAATTAAGAATTCTAATTTCTAAGATTTAATAAGCAAAAACAGATAATAAAACACACTTTATAAGCTAGAATAAAGGCAAATAAGTTCTAATAAGCAATTAGAAACAGCAAATAAGCAAATCTCAAATAATAAGCAACTAATCTACTATTTAGACTAGAAATTAAAGACAAAAAGAATTTAAAAGAGAAACTTACTTGAGCTTTAGCTTAACAGAAGCTATATGGCTCTTAGAGCTTTGCTACAAGCTCTCCTAGCTTATTAATAAGCTAGGAGTAAAGTCCTTGGAGATCCTTCCATTTTTGATCTCCCTTCCAAAAGTTTACAAGTCCAAATTTCAAAGGTAATAAGATCTTAAGCTGATTTTAAGGTTTTAATATGATTAAGGTAAGATTTAACTCAATAATAAGCTTAAAGACTTATTAGAGCTTATAGTAGCTTAAAGGCCTAAGCTAGGAGTAAAGTCCTTGGAGATCCTTCCATTTTTGATCTCCCTTCCAAAAGTTTACAAGTCCTAATTTCAAAGGTAATAAGATCTTAAGCTGATTTTAAGGTTTTAATATGATTAAGGTAAGATTTAACTCAATAATAAGCTTAAAGACTTATTAGAGCTTATGAGAGCTTATAGTAGCTTAAAGGCCTATTTAAGATATAACACTTATAACCAAAACATGATTAAATGAAAACTAAGCTTATATTGATAATGAAATTCAGATTACAATACTTGAGAAAAAAACAAATTACAAGAGCTTATTAAAAGAAATTACATTTAAAAAAAACTATATAAGCTAAATTTTTAAACTAAAAATTACAAGGAAAGGAAGATGCTATATGTGTGAGCTGAGGTCCTATTTATAGTGCTGTAGAGAAGCTTCTAGGTTGAGTCTTGCATTCCACGCCTCTGCCAATCATAACCATCCATTTATCTAATCCTTTGATCTATGAGCCGTTGGATCACTAAATGACCTCACACGGATTGTGATAAGTGCTTAATTACACATATCTTTTACCTCTAAAAACGAGCTTAAATGACCAAAAACAGACAAAAACTGCCAAATATATGTTTGTTTTGCATTTGTATTGTGCAGGAAGTGGATATCAACAAAAAGACAGAAAACCAAGCCAAAATGACAAAACTGAGCATGGAATGGAAAAGACTGTGCAAAATCAAGGCCAAAGTCTAAAAATACCAAAGTCAGAGTCAATACTGAAGAATCAGCAGTCAAACCGGAGCCGGAACTGAAGAATACTATTGAATGCAATCTTAACCCATCTGATGGGCCGGGAAAGCCCAATAGTATATTTATGAAGACTTTGAAGACCCAATCCTAGCCCTTGAACAGCCAATCTCAGCCATTGTACACACAAAACCCACTTCATAACCTTATTGGGCTTGAAAAAGCCCAATAACCAAACCTGTACCTTATTGGGCCCAAACCCAAACCCAGTGGGCCCAATACAAGCCCAATGGGCCCAACACAAAACCCAAGCCCAACACAAGCCCAAAATCCATTTTTATAAACTTTAGGGGCTAAAATGCCAAGTTTGAAAGTTGTTTTTATAAAGAAAAATAGAAAAATAAAACACAAGGGCTGGTTTTGCAATTTGCTTAAACCTCTTTTACCCCTTTTAGTTATAAAACAGCAGGGACTAGTTTTGCAATATTGCCAAACCTTTCTTTATTTCCTTTGTTATAAAACGAAGGGACCATTTGTGACACTTTCTAAACTCTTTGTTATAACTAATTTTCGGCTTAAATGGAGTGACAAGAGAAAGAAAGGTGAGGGACTAAAGTTGCATCTTTTTCCTTCTTCTCTTTTAAAACCTGTAACCAACCCGTACCTTTCCCACTTACCCGCCAAAACCAAACCACCCTCCCCCATGGTTTACAGCTCACCCCACCTCTCCAGTACACCTCTACAGCTATACCTCACCTATCCCCAATCTTACACAAACCGAGCAACATCAATGGCTGAGGTTGTATGTGAAGAAGCACAAAAGTGATCTGAGGGCTAGAAGAGTGTGCAAAGGTCTGTACTCACACAACTAACACAAGTCAAGAAAAAGTGAAGACTTAGGACTTGTATAAAAGCTAGAAGATCAAGCCGAAGTCAAACACACCCTGTTTTAGTTTTAAAGTTTTTAAATTAAGTCTTTCTTTTTTGTATTATTGTACTCAGTTCTATTTTTAAAGTTTTATGTTGTAATTTCTTAAGTTTTTAATAAAAAGTTAAGAGTTTTCTTGAAACTACCACTGTCGAAATTTAAAGATTTATATAAGCTCTTTAATTCTGTTTATCTTATATAAGAATGTGTTAAAATGTTCAAACATTACTTATAATCACCTATTTCAGCTTTCTTTTTTTTAAAAATCAGTTAAAAAACGTTTTTATATATTTAAGGGGGTGTTTGGTTTTGCCTCAAAATGGGTAATTATGGGATTGGTATGGGTCAAACACACTCAGCCATCTTTGGCTGAGTGTGTGGGCTTATTTAGGCCAAGTTAATTGCAAGTTTTAATACAAAATTAAGTTTTTATGATCCCTTTATGTTCTGCCAAAATTTATAAAGAAAAAAATAAGCTAAGCCACTCCAGCTGCTTAAGCAGCTTAAGCACACCCTCTTGTGCTCATTTGTGTTGTTACTAGCCAAATAAACCACCCCTTTGTTCTGTTTTTGGTTTGGCAGCATAAGCCAAGTGTTTATATATGCATGTATGCACTTTTCTTTTCTTGAAAACCCTCAACTTTAAACCCCTTTATCAGCAGTTTTTAATCCTCCAAAATGGCTCAACTTTTGAAAATAAGCTCATTAGCCTCCCCTCTTTATCTGTTTGTACTTTGTTGTGGCTAAAAAGTTCAATTGTGCTTATTTCAAAAGCCCAAAGTAAGCCTTAAGCTCACTGCTTAAACCTCCCCTGGTGCTGAGCACCAAAAGTAGCCCCACATTTCTAGCTTATTTGCCATTAAGCATTAGGATTTTAGTGCTTTTCCTTTTAGCTTATAGGTAGGTGTATTAGGTTTAGCAGCTTATTTCAATTAGATTGCTTATTAGAGTAGCTTAATTGTAGCTTAAAAGTAGTGTTTTTCTGTTTTTATTTTCATTTTCAGTTTTAGCTTATTTCACTTTAGCTTATTTTAGGGCTTAAGCTTATAGGTTTTAGCTCATCTTAGTTCCCTTAGCTTAATTTTCATATTAACTTAAGTAACTTGCTTATTGTGTGCTTAAAAACTGAAAAAGAAAAGAGAAAAAAAGGCCAATAAGCTCTTTGAGCTTTTTAAGTTTCTGTCAGCCCATAAGCTCACTTTTCTGGCTTATTGTGAGCCTTTCAGCCTCTAGTCCTTTTATAAAAAATGATAAGCTCAAGCCCCTTAATAAGTTTGCTTTTATAAGTTTTCAAAAATAAGCTGTTGGGACCCACTTTGTAATCGGGGTCATTCTCAGGGACTGTTTGTGTAATTTTATCTTTCATAGTTAACTTTGTTAGTCCTTAGGTTAGTCAGCCTGTTACCCCGTTTGTCCTTGTGTCCTTTCACTGTTAGTCCTTTAGTTTTAACAACAGTTAGCCTTAGTTAGTTTATTTAATTAAATAAATAAATTAGGTTTAATTTTAATTAGTTTAATTACTTTAATTTAAAACAGTAAAATTTGGGCATTTTTATATTTTTAGATTTGTTAACTTTTTCTTTATTTCGTGATTTAAGTCGGTTTTTAGAAAGCTCCAGTTTTAGATATTTCAGTTGCACAAATGGTACTTTATAGAACTTATATTGTACTTTGTTCAATTTAGCATATTTAAGATTATTGGACTTCGACTCATTATATATGTTTATTAGCTTAAGTAAGTCATATATAACACAGGATGGCCATAGATAGTTGCCGTAGAGTCTCGATCTACATATTAGTTATGTAAGTTACATGAATACTGAGACTCATTGCAACCCCAATCCCACACTACCCGTTAATAAAGGGAAAATTTCCTCTCCCGTACAATTGTCGATAATAGAATTAGGTTTTGTATTTGATGAAGAATACTTCTCTGGGTTCCTTATAAGTCTTCAGTCTCAATCGTGAGACAGGTATTTTAAATGCTCCTTCAGCAGTCGTTAAGTTTAGTACTAGCTGTACTAACTTTTAACCTAGCGCAGGTAAACTTACAGTAATCTTCTAGCAGGCCCTATAAAGGTTTTGGATATCTGACATGTTATGACTTAAGAAATACTACTACACTTTGACTTAGCTAGAGTTTACTAAGTATAATGAGTTAATTCAACATATGTCAAAACTGGCTTCATGTCCTGAATAACAGGTGTAGTTCATAAAGGCGTATTTTGGAAGTGATTATGACTCAGCATCCACCACACTTGTGTCAATCATTGACTTGTTTCTCCACTTGATATGTGCCGCGATTGTACCAATGGTTTTGGCCCTCTCCAGAATTAATTAGTATACATGAGATGGTCGTTCTAAAGGTAATCTAAGTGATTCTTGAATAAATTTGGGTATCTGAATTATATTCTATTAACGAGAATACATAGAATGTTAAATATATGGATATGAGTTAGGGACCCTCCATATCCTTGGTTTAAAGGTATATGTACAATGGGAAGAGATAAGCCTAAGAAATAATAAACCAGTTAAAAAGCCGAAGTTTTATGGATTGTTCTTGATGAAATACTTTATCTCATGATATTTCTAATTTAAGCAAATGCGAGTGTTGCTAAGTTTCCTATTGCCGGTTAATATGTGTTGCCTACTCCAATCTCTTCCAAGGTAGAGCTGTTTGGAATATGTGAGTTAGTTTCGCATGTTATACGTTTAGAAATACGTGAGGGCCTATATGGGGCACCAACACGTGTATACATTACAAGAAACTCGATTTAATACTTCACGATAATATATTTAGAATAGTTGTTAGTTTACTTTAACTTGAATAACTAACTTACGAAACTCTACATTTTAATATAAAAGCAAGGGAGACTAAAACTGGACAAACCCGAACACATGGAGCACCTGTTGGCGAACCATGCTAAGGTTCTAGGAAGGGGGTGTTTTGTTTTGGTTTATAGGAGGGGGGGAAAGGAAAAATGAGTTTATTCTTGTTTGACAAGAATTAGGTTGGGGTATATATAAACTCCATCCTCATACCTCATTGTTCAATATCATTTAATCCCTTTAAAATCAACATAAGATCTATTCGTTGCTACCCTCCTCTCCAAAACACCTAACTGAAACCCTAACAATACCTTTTAGGGATTGTTTTTTGGTTCTTACCCTTAACCGAATTCGTCTCACACCCTCTTGTTAGGTTCTTGATTTTACTTGTTCTCCTTGCTCGACATTACAAGATATATACACGGTGTTTGTTTGGTGTTCTCCTAGCTCGACGATACACAAAACCCAATTAAGGGTTTTTTCGGTTGTTAGTTGTTATACCTAACCGAATTTAACCCCAATAGGTGTTTTCGGTGTTAGTTTGGTTTTTTTGGTTTTAAAGATTCCTAATTAGGGTATTCATTTGGTTTTCGGTTCTAGTCAAATGGTATGCTGTTTGGATCTAGGTTTATAAACACGTGGTGTTTTGATTCGTGAAGTCAAGTCTAGACAGCTTGGCGTGTTCGCTTGACGTGATTGTGTGAGCAACCGTAGAGATGGTAATTTAACCACTAACTCGTTTTCAGGATCAATAGCAAGAGGTAAGTTTTCTTCCCTTTATTATGTGTTAATCTATATGCGTTAAAACTGTAGATCATTCGAGATGCTCTGTTTACTCGTAGCTAATTGGTTACCTAGTTTGTTAAATTCCAACACCCTCCAGATATAGGAAATACAAAGAAGGGTGAAAGATTTAGAGTGGCTGCAGCTGGTCGCTTGACCTCTGTCGTGTTTTTGTTAACGTTGTATGTGAATCGTACAATGCTTAGTCATTGGTGTGTTTGTTGTAGATGTCTTGTGCATATCATGTAGTGGTTCCTAGCACGTGTCGGAGGTCAGTAACAGTATAGCGAGTTAGCAGTCTGTGCTGATTACAATAACAGTTTAATTTATGAAAATGTTTGGTAGAGTAGATGTAGTTATAATTTTAATGTGTAAAATGACGCAATGTTAAATGTAAAATGTGTATTCAAAGAGTATTTAGAAACTAGCGTTTTTATAATTTTATAAATGTTAAGTGCTTTCTTCCAAACGAGGTTTGTAATAATAATGCTAAATGTTAAATGTTAATTGCTTCAAAATGCTTCTCTTAAAGCCTTACTGCAAAGACACCAAATCGCTAACGGTTTATTTTGTATGTAGACACAAGGGTCGTTTTACTAAATGGGGAAGTGTGAAGAAGGATAACAGACAGATACACTATTTTCATGAGAGCTCATGTATATATGTCTTTATCATAGTTCATCAGACTTCTGCATAAATTTATGTGGAAAAGTAATTCATGAAAGCTGCTACTCGATTTGCGTATTAGTTCTTGTTGTTTTCTTTGGGTAAAAATAGGGGTTAGGCCCATGGTGTGTTAAAATTACCCTTATACACCTAGTTGTAAACTGTTATATCGCGTTCTGGTAAAAATTGATGATAGAAACATCGATTGACATGGTTTGTTGGTATGCCTAAATGTATGTGAATGAACTGTCATTCTTGATAACAGCAGGATGAATCTCATTTTATCAACTAACAACGTCCTATTTAGCGAATAGTTTTCACACATCCATTTAAATATAAAAATTAGTCACACGTTTATATGGTTTTTCAATCCATTTTCTTTGGTAGACTATCACTTTCTAGATTTAGCATTGAACAAACAAAAGCAGATCACAAATGACTATGTTAGACGAATGTTTACACTTTTTTTGCTATTGTAACTTCTCGCAAGACAATTTAGTCAGAATTGCTATGCTTTATATGTGTTTGACAACATATTACTCTAATTTAAAATATTCTGGTATAACAATGTACAGAATATAATTTTTATGTTCACGTAAGGGGTGGTTTGGCGAAGATGAGGTTGGGTTTTAGACTAGGTTGGGATTTAGGGCTTCGTATTTTAAGCGAATATTGAAATTTTGTTTTATTTTTGTAAACTTGTTTGGAAATGGGATGGGGTTGAGGCTTTTATTATTTGCAAGTTAATAAATAAGGAAGAAACATTAATATAATAAATGAGTTTTTGGTATACATTTTTTATATCTATATATAGTATGATTTTTGTGGGAAAATAAGTATTTCGCGGTTCAAGAATCTTCTCGCTTATGACAATTCCGGATCTAAAGTTTATTAGCCCTCAGTTTTATAGGGGCTGGGCTTAGAGATAGAGAACTTATCACTTATAAGCGCCATTTCTCATTAAGAGCAGCGTGGAACTAACGAGAGACATTAGTTATAGGAAGTCAGGATATATTTTAAAACCTAAGCGCTCCGTCGATAAGACTGTATAATCCAGTCTCACTCCGCGCTAAACATACATAAACGAACATACTTTATAGTTTATACTATCTTAAAATTTACGGAGTACTTAACTAACAGACAAAATTATTAGCTTTAAACATTTATACAAACAGCTTAAGTTATTAGATATTCATTGAGTCAAATTATTGTTGGCTGCTCATTTAGAAGTTGTACAAGATGTACTAATAAAGGATTGCTCTGTATTAGACAAACCCCTTTTCTCATATTGAGGTTACTCCTCCATAAGTCGTGCAAAGGTTAGTTGAAAGATAAGCCCACTTCCTCTATATAAACACTATTCTTTCGCATTGGAATAATGAGATGAGCAAGCCCATGGTAGTATTAAGTTTTTGAGAATGGAGTAAGGATGTTCGTTTATTGAAAACTGTGTAGTCTTAAATAGCAACTAAACGCTGGATTTATAGATTTAATGTTTTGTTTATATCGATTTCAATCATAAAAGTTTAATCAAGACTAATTAGTATAAAAACGTTAAGAGATGAACGTGACACTAACACATCAAAATTATACGGATAAAAAATTAGTCGCTAACTTTCATTTTATCGTTCTAAATTACTTTTATAATATATAGTCACACCTAAATAAGAGTATAACTGATATAGTGATATTTCACAGAAAACTCGTTATTCATATTACTTTAATAAGTTATATGTTGGTAATTCAATTATGCGTTACAGTTTTTGGGCATAAATTTGTCCAGAATTAATGTAACTAAAAATAAACACATAGTTAATAAATAGACGGACTATACGTTATAAACTATACTTCGATGGCATCCATACGCATTATCCAGCATTCTCCAGTGTATCAATCAGCCCAAGTTGTAATAATTATCGAATCCAAATTGGCATATAGATTAAAATAAAACTAGTTTCTTCTTTGTGAAAATGTCCACATATATATTCATACTACAGTGTTCTTAATTTGTATTATTATATACTTAATAAACACCTACTAGCAGTTAGACAATGATAGACCCCCGTAGGTATAATGTATTATTTAACCACAATATATAAAGATTACATGAGACATAAATGAAACTCTAACAGACCCTAAGCCCACAAACGGGTTTGGGCCTACTAACCAATCCTCTAATACTTCCCCGCAGTCCGAACGGCGAAATCGCGAGAGCTCGGACTGGAGCAGAAAACAAAATAAAACATTAAAGCAATAACTAGTTATTTGATGAAGACATCCGACTGCAAGCGGAGACTGGTCTTCAAAACAGAAAGTCACGAACTGATAACCCAATTTATCATACTGGATAAACCAAAGTATCCCGAACCAAGATAAAACAAAGTATCCCGAAGCAGGATAAACCAAAATATCCTCTTTTTCAAACGGGATAAACCAAAGTATCCCGAACCAGGATAAACCAAAGTATCCACTTTTCATACGGGATAAATCAAAGTATCCCGAACCATGATAAACCAAATAATTTTTTTTTTCAATAAACCTAAAAGAATTGTTGTTGTGGCATGATAAAGCCTAACCACAAACAAACATTCACGAATAACAATGGGATAAAAGAATGAAATTAATTAAGAACTGCGGATGCTTTTTTGTTAGCATATACATACCGATCAAAGACTGGTTTGAGATTAACAAATTTGGTAACGGATAAGGAGTAACGACTAAGGTTTAGCGGGTGGTTTAACGGAGGCAGCTCAACGTAGCCATTTAGGTCTGAGGATCAAATCTGCTCCGATATCATGTTAGACAATGATAAACCCCGGTAAGTATAATGTATTATTCAACCACCATATATAGAGATTACATGAGACATAAATGAAACCCTAATAGACTCTAAGCCCACAAACGAGCTTGGGCCTACTAACCAATCGTCTAATACTAATGATCTTTTTAAGTGGATATAGAGGTTTCGTTGTCAATCTAATGATCTTTGGGAAAAAGTCATTAAAAGTTTATACGTGATCAATGGTGGTATCAATGATGGTCGTGCTCTTTCTCATAGTACTTGGGATGCTATATTGTCTTTGGTAAAGCGTCTTAAACAGCATGGTATAGACCTTTTGGATTTGTGTACCAGGAAAATTGGGAATGGTGCTCTTACTAGCTTTTGGAACGATTCTTGGAGTTGAAACATTCCTCTTAAAACTCTTTTCCCGCGCATATATATGCTCGATTCTGATAAAGGGAGTACGGTTTCGCATCGGTTAAATATTCTTGACTGGTCTTCTATTCTCAGACGTCTCCCTAGAGGTGGAGAAGAGTCCTCTCAATTTAATGTTTTGCTTTCTTTTATTGGGGACGTTGTCCTTTCAGATCAAAAAGATACCTGGGAGTGGTCGCTTAACAAACTCCAATCGGTTTTAAAAAACGTTCCTCTGGTTCCCGCTACCTTGATTCACGCTAACCTTTGTCATGGATTCTAATGCTACTCGTTGGATTCGTTGTGTTCCCATCAAAGTTAACATTTTCTTTGTGGAGATTGGTTCTTAATAAACTTCCCACCAGGGTGAATTTGGAAAGGAAAGGAATTGACGTTGACTCGACTTTGTGCCCTATTTGTGGTGAAGATGTTGAAACCGTTAATTATATTTTCTCCTCTTGCGAGATGGCTAAGGATTTGTAGGTGTTATTGGCTCGTTGGTGGAGTCTTGACATTCCTATTTTGTTCTAATATTTTTGATAGGAGTTCATGTTAGATTCCTTACATCTTTCGTCTAAGTGAAGCTTTTTTCTTTGAAGGAGTTGAGGTACTCTCTTGTGGACTAGTTGAACTTTCAGTATTTCTGTTAGTTTTTCTTTCTCGGTTCCCCTTCCTTAGAAGGCGGTTTTATGGGATTATATTGTATCTCAATCCTTTCTTTGGATTACCTCAAGAAATCCTAGGATTAAATTTGGTTTGGTAGGTTGGATTCAACATCCTTTAGTTTCTATTGCTTCCATGTAATCTTTTCTAGTTAGTTTTAGGGTAAAAAGCCATAGAATACCAACGTACTTTCTGAAATTTACCACAAGAACATTTCTTTTATTACCGATAGCACCTGTATTTCATTTATTTCTTTCAACTTGAAAAAACGTTTGTACGTGTTGTATTGGGCCTAGGCCCATATACGTATATTATGAACTAAGCCCAGTAAGCTTGGTGCTCATACTATACGTTATCAAATTTTATTAAAATTAAAAGCACATTACAATAAACTAGCATGTTACTCGCGTAAAGCAACGGTTACGAGGGCATTAAAAATAAATAAAAAACTATAAATTAATAAAAAATATATCAAATGGAATGTTGAATTAAAGAGCACAAAATTTTAAAAAATATGATGAAATCAAATCATAAAAAAATAAATAGATAAAAGATATTTCAATTTAAAAATAAAAATAATTTTTAATTAAGAAGTAAAATGAGATGGATTGTCAAGATTTCACACAATAAAAAGTTGTTACAAAAGGTTGTTACATAAATGAGATGAATGTGTTTATTGTTAAAAAGAAATATTTTCATAAACAGAAAGGCAAAAGTCTTGGTTTTCAGACTTTTTAAATATAAAAGTGTCTCAAATGCTTTATAATGTAGTATAGATAAATAAAAAACATTACATAGAAATAAAAAAACACATTACGTAAAAAAAAGATTAACTTTGCAAAATAATAAAGCACCAGGGACTAATAATATAAACTAATATACTACAAGATTATAAACAAAAAAACAAAAAAAAACACCCTCACTTCTTCCTCAGCTAAAACCTGCAAAAAAAACACATCACAAACACAAACACATCACACCAACACAAACAAAAAAATAAACAAACACAAAAAAAAAGGAAAAACTTCACGGCGTGGGCTGGTGTGGCGCCAACCACGGTATCGTTGGCGCGAAGAAATGGTAGGCTGGTGGCCATGGCGCCTAGCCATCAGCCACCATACTGTATCCTCTTAAGGCTAAGTTAGATTAAACACTCATTTTATACAAATATACTTTGGGGGTGTTTGTTTCGGCTTATGAAACATAAGTTTATTTCATAAGTTCCCCCCCCCCCTCCCCTCCCCCCCCACCATCAAAAATTAGCTAAAAATTAGGGCTTGACTGCTGGCTAATCAGGCTATGACACACAGCCTGTGTCCCCACCTTAACATGTGCCCAGTTAGAAAAACCCTTAATAAAATAACAAGTTGGCCTGGATATATTTATCGAAAGTACGTGAAGACATGTATGGTCAACGGTTTTGATAAGTTAAAATAAGATAAGATAGGAAGAGAATAAGCAAACAGTCATGAGTAATCTTGCAAAAGAATAGGTTGCCTTGAGTTAAAATAAAAAATAAATTAGGCTTGAGTTAAAATAAAAAATAAATTAAGGGAAGTTTGAAAGCACTAACTTGATGACCAAGCCTCACGAGTAGAGGTGCGCAAATCAGTTAACCAGTTCGGTTCGGTTTGAGTCAAACAGGAACCAGTTTCAGTCAACAGGAAGCCGAAACCAGTTCGGCACGAACCTGAACCGGTTTGGAACCGGTTCGGTTCCGGTTAACCTGTAAAACCGGTTTGGTCAGTTTTGGTTTTTTTATTTTTATTTTTATTATTTTTATTTTTTTTAACATATAGGAAATACAACATAAACGAAATACAAAGAAGTCGTGATGACAAGAACGGTTGCTGTTTATTTTTTAAACATATAGGAAATACAACATATAGGAAATACAACATAAACGAAATACAAAATAAAACTAGTAGTATGTGTATTGTCCGTGTCCGTGTGACATAGACCCTCCAGCTCCATCTTGGGTTTCGTCATCTTCTGCCCCGCTGCTCAACATATAATCACGAGGTGGTTCTTCAAAAGAGCCGTCGCTACTAGCATCTAACGCAATTTCTTGATCGGATAGAACAGGAAACTGATTTTCCTTTGTTTTCCAAAACCCCAATACATCATAAGATTCATAGTCCTTGGGCTGAAGTCCTCTCACAAAATCTGTTTTGATATATTGCTCATACTCAGAGGACATTATAGGATCACCCCTTGCCTTCTTTTGTTTATGTTGGGTTAAACCGTGTACCATACGAGATAAAGGATCACGACTCTTTTGGGATGAAGAACCCTCAGCAGTTGTTGATTGAGTCTGGTGACTACCATATTTCGTATAATACATATTATACAATCCTTGGAAAGATTCATGAAAATAATCTACGGACCTAGTTGCAAACCCATCATCGGCAAACTCCAAGTCCCTACTTATATTTTCAATCAAATAGTCTACCCCAGATACATTAAAACATGGATTTAAAGCGGCTGCACAAGTAATTATTGGTGGCATGTTTTCAAAATACTTCCTAAGTTTTCTCTTAATCGGTTTAACCATACTTGACAACACCCCCCCCTCAAGTTCTAAATCAGATAATTTACAACTTATGAAAAAAATCTGTTGCAAAACCAATGGAGATGTTGGGTAGTAAACCCCCGACAAAACAACCGTAGCATTTTGAAACACCGCAAGTAATGGGTTTAACATTTCAATACGTCCCCAATATTCATCCGGGAATTTTTTAAACCTTCTACCATTCTTGCTGACCAAAATGTCATGAAAATGACTCAACGTTATTTGCTGTTTCAAACCACTTTCGAACATTTCAAAAGTGGAGTTCCATCGTGTTTCAATGTCCCAATTTGGCGAATAACAAGGTTTTTCTGCATCGTGACAAATTTTAATATACCGTCTACGGTTTTTCTCACCAGATTTGAAAACATCTTTTAACATTTGTTTGAAAGCCTCTTTCATTTGATTAACTATGGGGACCTTTAAACCAGCTTGCACAACCAAGTTAATGATGTGTGCAACACAACGACTATGATAAAATCTACCCCCCATTGGTGGGTTGTATTTTAATCTTAGTTTATTCATGGCCGATGTGTTGTTGCTGGCATTGTCCAAAGTAATTGACAAAATTTTATCTTTCAAACCATAAACGACAAAGACTTTTTCTAACATATATTTCAAGTTTTTACCGGTGTGCTCAGACGAAAACTCTTCGAACGAAATGACCCGCTTCATCATTTGCCAAGAACTAGGTTCAATCCAATGTGCGGTAACACACATGTAAGAACCGGGCAAATTATGAGGAGCGGACCATATGTCCGTTGTTAGGTTGACCATAGTATTTAAGTTAGCAAAACCATCAATTGTTGCTTGTTTAGCCGCTACCCATAATTTCATAGCATCACGTTTAAGGGTAGAACGACTTACATGAGTGTAGCGCGGTTGCATAGTGTTCTGGAACACTCTCGTTGTCTGTTCGTTGTCGAAGTGGTTAAATGGTAACCCTCTTTGAATCACCAAACCCGCAAATTGTTCACGTAGATAATCCGGATTGTACATGAAAACTTGCCCATCTCGGCCCATCGTCGTTTGCCCCGCTTCAGGGGTCTGATTCTGCTGAGCCTTGAGTACTTCACAATGAGGATGACTAATATGATTCTTCAACGTCGTATTGGAACCAACCGCAAAGAAATAAAAGCAGAACTTGCATTGTGCTTTTTTATGACCGTCGGTCATAATGCACATGTTGTAGTCTTTCCAAACTTCTTGGTTTCGACTGGTTTGTACGATTTCACGGATTTGCAGTGCACTTGATGAACCAACACCGGTAGTAGCTGAGCCAGAGGCGGATTCACTTGCCATTGAGGTGGATATGTTTTTTTTTTTGTTCTTAAGAAAGATTGTATGAAGGATTGATAGTTGTGATAATAGTTGTAATATAACATCCTTATTTATAGAATAAGAAAATCTGCTATTCTATCCAGTTATCCACAAGAAAATCTATATGGATAAGAAAATCTGATAAAGTAAATTCCCGGGACCCACTTTTATCCAAAAAAAATCGGTTCGGTTCCAAACCGGTTCCAAAAACCGGTTCGACAAACCGGTTCCAAAAACCGGTAGTCAAACCGGTGGAATCCCAAAAATGTCGAACCGGTTTCAAACCGGCGGTTTGACCAGGAACCGGAACCGGTTCGGTCAAAACCGGTTTTGACCGGTTCGGTTCCTCGGGTTCAAACCGGTTCCGGTTCGAAAACCGGTTTATTTGTGCACCTCTAGGTCTTACAAAAAACCCGATGATTATGCCTTGTACGACCTGACCGGACCAAAGACCGACCGGACCGGACCGTACCATTTCGTTTGGGTCCTCGGTCCGGCATTTTGGACCAATTCGGTTTCGGTCCGCTCCGGTCTTGGTCGGTCCAATCCGGTTTTCTTCGGACCGTGAGCACCCTAAACTGAACCATAAACGAGCCCATCTAGAACATTAACTTGGTCAACTTAAGAACAAGCCTCAGAAGTCAGAACTATAACAAACATTACATCGATCAATGTAAAAAAATTTGCACACCATATTTACAAAAGGGAAAACAACACACAATGAAATTTGAGATAAATCTTGTAACAGAGGGAAAATAAGTCACATTAATCTTCCTCTTTATTGAAGATTTAACCCATCATATATACACGAAAAAAAGAGTCTTTCGCTCCACACTTATGGCATCAACACTACAACTGAACTTACCTACATATCACACTAAGAAACCAAAACCTTAACCTTTTTATTTAAGGTTTTTGAGGTTTTCTAACGTTGTATTATGAAATTATCTTTCTTTTTTCTATTCAGTGTTGACCCAAGGCTACTTTTGGATGTTTATTATGCTGTGGAACCATATCGCACAATCCTGAAGTTTAAAAGGTACTACGAGTCTGCTGAGAAGATGAAGGTGCATAGATTATTATGCTTATTATGCTGTAAGTTTTGTCATTTGTGTGTGTTTGTGTAGTTATAGAGGGTGTTGCTCCAATTTTGCTCACTGGTTTTGCTTTTCAGGTGAAGACCTTTTGACTAAATCGATAAATGTTGTTACACTAATACCTGTATAACGCAAAGTAGTTAAGGTTCACTTGTTTCTTACTGTAAAATGAACGTACGAATGCAAAAATGTCATAATTCGTGATTAAGAACTATCCGTTGGTAGAGATGACAATTTCTACCCGTTTACTCATCGATGGGTCGATGTGGGCTGTGTGTGTGTATATATCTCAAACACGTCTAATAAAAAACTTGGCTAAAGGGAGAATAGGCCAAATGGGTTGAAAGTTCACCAAAGTAGTAGTAATTTTTAAGGCTAATCATGTCTGATGCAAATATTTATTTCCGATTTGTAAAAAGGCGATGATAGTAAAGTTGGTTGTTGGCGTTGGAGTGTTGGTGGAGAAGGGATCTGGATAGTCGCTGCCATATTTGGTGGTCTCTTGAGCATTGAAGTAAATTGTTTAGTTAATTGCAGATACAACGAGTGGAAGTGGTAATGACTAAAAAAGATGGTAAAAAGTTAGCATACATATTTGAGTATCATTTAATTTGTAAAACTACTGCAAGTTTGCAGTTTGAGTAAATAAGCCAAACTTAAACTTAAGCCCACATTAAAGACTTTTTTTAAACAAGCTCAATGATGCCTCCAAAGTCTTCTAAGCTTGTGAATGTTTGGCAATTACTAATGGAATTTTCAATCGGTAAACCATGTAGGTTCAAGTCATGTTTGACATCCTATTCAATAAGATAAGAAGCCAATTAGTGTGTGGGTAGGAACTCTGATTGTAACCTTATATCTTCTTATACATTATCTATTTCCTAAGTAAATGGTTTCTGAATAAATATATATAAGCAGGGAAATAACAATTTTAAATTTTTGTATCATTAGTATTTTGTATAATCTTTATTTAGTTAATAAGCTGATTGAAATAATTTAATATATGATAAGCCATTCTTTGTTCTTTTTACTCATTAACTTGGGAAATGAGTATAATTAGTACGTAGTAGTTGTTACGAAGGTAAAGCAAAATAGCAGTTTCTTATGCTTTTCAGAAATTATATGAGCTAAGCTTAATGGGTCGTTTCAAACGAACTTTTTTCAGGTTCTTTTCGAACTATATGATGTTGATCTATCTCAGTTTTATGAAAACGTATGCGATTTTAAAGTCAAGGAAGAAGTGAGTTTTTAACATATAAGATTATCATCTTTATAAAATTATGGGTTTCTTATCATCACAGAGGTTCCACAATCACATCTACACACATGCCTATTATAGGATGTTGAATCCATTTTTGGAGTGAAAAAATTAATCAATTATAGTCTTAATAGGAAGGCACTCGCGCAATGCGATATGTACCTTAAAATAAATTTTTCGTGTGAATTACATTTTTTAATTTGTTACTTTTTTTTTGACAATAAATGTATAGATGTCAAGAATTTCATGTCGCATCTTTGAACTCTTTTAACCGTTGACAATGTTTTTTTATTATACATTTGTGATAAAAATATTTTGGTGATCAACATTTGTTCGTTGTTCAAAATGACTAATTGAATTATATAAATTGAGCTTTGTGGATAGGGGTGTTCAAAAACTATGTGGAACTGCCAAAGCGAGCCGACTACTCATTCTGAAACCGCAAGAAACGATAACCAATAAACTGAAACCAAGCTTATCATTTTTAAGATTCACACACCCTAAATGAGCCGAGCCTAAATCAACAACCATGAACCTAAGAGGTTGAGGAATGGTTGGCTGTTAGCTTCGTGCCATGCCATGGCATGAGTTTTGGCTATGGCTCACCACTCCACGGTTCGTGCCAAGGCCTCTCGGCTGTTAGCTAACAGCCGAAGCCATAGCTTTCTTTTTTTTTTTTTTTTTTTTTTTTTTTTGAAAAACTAGCCCTATGGCACGAGTTTTGGCTATGGCTCACCACTCCACTGAATTCCGGTGCCATACAAAATCTGGTGCCAAACTTCATTTTCCTCACTTTTTCTCTATGACACGAGCCTATGGCACGAGGACTCCCTGTGCTCTAAGGGATATAAAACACATCCTCCCCACACAAACACACGCCAAACAAAACCCAACCTAGCTGCCTATAAACTAAGCCTCTTTCTCTTTTAACCTAACACCTACAGCCGCCACAATAACCAGTGCCATATGCCGAGATAGCCGAGTACTCGCGTCTTGTGGCAACCATTTCTAGTTTGTTAAAAAATTTCGGCCACAAATAGTTTAATTTTGGAAAACTTCATTTGTGGAATTTGAGAATTCTTCTTGAATGGCATGTTGCGTAACGCATGGCAATGTATATTTAACTATATTTATTTAATACAACTATATACTAAACGAGCATAGTTGCCCGCGCGTTGCTGCGGTCCGGTGTTTCTTTTATCATAGATGTGAGTGCTTTTTTAAGTATGATTGCCCGCACGTTGATGTGGGGTGTTAATTTTTTTTTTGCGTCTTTATTTTTCCAGTATCATGTTTAATAGTTTTTTTATATGGGCTTATGTGTTAGGTGTCAATACTTTTGTAAATTTTTTTCTTATTTTGTGCCGAGATTTTTTTTTTTCATTTTGTGCAATGTTTTTTTTGCTATTTGGTTTTTTTAATATAATTTTATTAGATTTGTGTAAATATGTGTTAAGCACTATTGCCCGCGCTTTGATGCGGGACGTTATTTTTATTTTTTATATTTTGTGCGGGTTTATTTTTACGTTCTCATGTTTAATAGTTTATTTTTTTTATATGGGCTTATGTGTTGGGCGTCATGTCGTGGGTATTTTTTGATCTGAATAAATCTATATTTTTTTTTCTTATTATGTGCTGAGCAATTTTTTTATTTTTTATTTTGTGCGGGTTTATTTTTCGGTCGCATGTTTAATAGTTTTTTTTATATACGGGCTTATGTGTTGGGCCTCATGGCGCGAATATTTTTTGATCTGAATAAATCAGTAATTTTTGTAAAAAAAATTTCTATTTTGTCCCGAGCAAAATTTTTTTTAGTAGGCTCGTTATGTTCACAGTTCGAAGATCTTTTCGCGGGTATTTTTTGATCTGAATGAGTCAGTAGATATATGTTAAAAGTCGTAAATAGTTAAAAGGTGATGATACGTTTTGTAAATTGTATTTTTCTAGTTATATTAAACTTCAACATATTTTATAAAATCGTTCGTATGTTAGAAGCATTGCAATATTGAGCTTGTTTTGTTCGCAATTCGTAAATCTTCGAGATTTTTTTGAGTTGAATGAATCGGTACATATATGTTAAGTATTTGATAAATAAAGTTTATTATATAAAAAAGTCGTAAATAGTTAAAAGTTGAGGGTAGGTTTTGAAAATATTTTCTTTTATATTGTGGGCCAAGTATTGGGCTGCAAGTTTTTTACTTTTTTTTTTGCCCAAGTCCAAGACGACATCGTATATGTCGCCTATTGTGTATATTAGTAATGCATCATAGCTATTTTGTCTTTTTGCAGTTTCTCACCCGGCCGAAAATGGCAGCCCAACCTGAAAGAGCAAAGAGCTTGGCACTTGGCCCATTTATTATATTCTACATATTGTCCAAATATGTGATACTAGGGCCGTAAACAAGGACGAACACGAACGGAGTCTTGTTCATGTTCGTTCATTTAATTTTGACCGGACAAATAAACGAACACGAACGCTTAAACGGACGAATTTTATTGTTCATGTTCGTTTATTAAGAAAATGAGTTGTTCGTGTTCGTTTATGTTCGTTCATTGTGAAACTAAACGAACCTTAAACGAACATAAACGTTCGAACACAAATAAACCTAGAAAAAAACATTAAATTTATCAAACTATGCATAATATATTGTTTTATAAGTGTTATTTTGTTTAAACATACCAATTTAAAGTATACAATTAAAAGATATCATATACGAACATAAACAAATACATGAACATAAACGAACGTTATTGAATGCATAATCGGACGTTCACGAACATAAACGAACGGACGAAACTTTTGTTCATGTTCGTTCATTTAACTAAACGAACATAAAATAATGTTCATATTCGTTCATTTAATAAATAAACGAACATAAACGAACTTTTTACCGGACGGTTCATGAAATGATCAGTGAACGTTCAGTTCATTTACAGCCCTATATATCAAATTTACGTTCACCCTATTGTTGAATGAATCACCAAAAGTAGGATGGAGACAATTTAGTTAAATTTTCATTTTACAAAAAAGCCCTTCAAGTTTATAATATTTACGACTTTTTATATAGAAAACTTTATTTACGAAATATTTAACAAATATGTAGCGAGTTTTTAGATAAAAATATACCAACAAAAAGAAATCTGGATTATAAACAAAACAAGTCCAATATTCATATACTTTAGACGTGCGTACGATTTTATAAATTCTTTTAAAGTTTAATATATATTTTTAAAAACAAAAACATTCAAAACACACACTCAACCTACCTAATAATTTTTAAAAATACCTTACAAATGTTGAAGTTTAATTTTTCCAATTTTTTTATATAACAAACTTTTAACAAATACGTAGCGAGTTTTTTAATGAAAAATATACCGACATAAAGGTCTCTGGATCATGAACAAGACGAGCCAAATATTGATATACTTTAGACATGCGAACGATTTTATAAAAAAAATGTTGAATTTTAGTATACGTTTTTATAAAGAAAAAAAGCGACGAAAAAACTTTCAAAACATACCCTTAACCTACATGATAATTAAAAAAAATACCCTAAAATTTATTTAAAAAAATCAGTTTTAGCACGCATTAAGTATACCCTCATTTGCCATGTCTGATGATTCAATTATAAATTATCTTCGAAAAGCAAATAAAAACAGCCCCGCCGCAACGCGCGGGTAACATTCTTTCTCTTTCTTTAACAAAATCCAGCAACGACGATCTATGTATGAGAGTTTCTTTGGTTTTAAGTTTTCAAAATCGAATGTAATGATAATATAGTGTTGAATTTGATAGCCAATTACCGCATATAGCGGACGTGTATATTCTTTGGGCGATGATTTAGATTCTGACAAAGTCTGATGGCGCGAATTTGTGTGTATGCCTTTTTGTTTTGAAATGTTCATGGTTACATGCGTATATTGGATGTTTTTCAAACATATGTATTTTGCTATTCGTGCAATGCGTAGAGTTTATAAACATACCACCAATCTATTGCAAGTTACATTATACATGTCCAACTGATTTTGAAGAGTACATTTGCTCTTCGAACTTCGTACAACCTTTTAATATCTTGGTGGTGCTGGTTAAGAAAGTTTTTGTTGCTACTTAGAAAATGAAGATCTGCAACGTACAAATTTAAGACGACATGATTGAGTATTATTATACTTGACGGGTTGTCATGGCTACAAATAAACGACGGCGTTTAATCATTAAATGCCTTCCCCGCTTATTCACCCCGCCACAATAACAACTCATTTAATTAACAAATCATCGTAGCTAAGCCACCGGACCGAAACCGACTTTGTCCAAAACACTGGACCGGAGACCTTACCGAAATGGTCCAGTCTAGGTCGGTCAAGTCTAACAAGGCATAATTGCCGGTTTTTTCGTAAGACCGAACTGGATCGACCGGACCGAAAATAAAAAAAAAGATGCACCGAGGATCGGACCGATACAGTTCGGTCCGGTTTCTCGGTTCGTTTTGCTCACCCCTACCCACCGCAACACACACTCAAACCAGGTAAAGATATCTCTTTTCAAAAGTTTGGCGTGATCACTTCAAAATTGTTTGCACATAACATGAATTGAACTTAAAACTTCACTCATTTTAAAGTGATAGTCACAAACCCTTTTGTCACCATTGAGTGTTTAGTTATGATTAATTTTGTTTAGCCATATTATCGCATAAAAATTAAAAAATACCTATTTTTTAGTTTTTACCAATATATTTCGCGAAATAATTAATTTTTATCAAAAAAGAAAATCAGAAACACCCACAAAATCCGCAAGTTTTGCTAGGGGTTTGCAGGTTTCACTTCGAAAAGTCAAACCTTGCTAGTTTTCAAAAAATTCCCAAGGTTAAACCTTGCGAATCTATGAAAATTTATTTATTTACCTTTTGTGTTCACGCTTGGCTCGAAATATAAAACTTTAGTATCTCTTTCTCGTCAAATGGTTTTTTGAATCGCACAAAAAAAATTTGTATGAGGAAGTTATGGCGAAAATAACACAAGTAAATGAGAAAAAGCTGTTACGATATTTTAACCATAGTTTTCTCATAAAAACTCCTTTTTATATGATTCAAACAGTCACTAAACGAGAAAAAGATAAATACCAATTAATTTCTTTTGTGGCTAAGTTGTTCCTTTTTATTAACAAATTTACCTTGTTTAGGATTTTCTTTAATATATGCTTGATTGATAGTATTTCTCATAAGCAGTACAGTTCGAAAATCGGATCGGACCAAAATCGACTTTGGCCAAAACACCGGAATGAAGACCGACCGAAATGGTCGGGTTCGGTCCGGTTTAGTCTTCGGTCCGGTCCAACAAGACATAATTGCTGGTTTTTGTAAAATTGAACCGGACTGAGAACCGAAAATAAGAAAAAGGTTAGATCGAGTATCGAACCGAAATAGGTTCGGTCCGGTTCAGACTAGTTTCTTGGCTCGATCCGATCCGCGGTCCATTTTACTCGCCCTTACTCATAAGTGTATAAATCTAAAGTATCACATCTACAATAGTAGATGTAAAATGCTTTCCATTTGTGAAAAAGAAGTATCAACCTGTTGTGGTTCTAAAAAGTTATAAACTGTACTAAGAATAAACGGTATGGTGGCAAGCCACCCCTCGCCATTCCTACGTGGCTTTCGCCACTGGCTCGCCACCACACTAACCCATCTCGCCGTTTGCAATTTTGATGTATCTCGTCGTTTTTGTGAGTCGGATGAGGACAAAAACAGTTCATTCGTGATTCATTTTTTTTCTTTTTTCTTATTTTTGGATTGTGGTTTGTGTGGGCGTTTTTATCATATGCTTTTATGTGTTTAAAGAAGGAGATCTGGTTTTTTATCAAACAAATAAGAAGAAGATGATCTGGTTTATTTACTTTAGGCTAGATGGAGTGGTGGTGATGTTTTCACATGACACGTCAACCCACCATTTGTTTATTTAATTACTTTCATTCATAAGTTAAAAACGTAAACATAAACGTACGCAATTAATAAAAACACTGCTCTCTTGTGGAATGTCATTACATTTCTCGTATGCTTTTCTAAGATCGTCTTTAGCTGTGCATGCATTGTCAAATTGCAAGGCTAAATCCAAAATCGCTTTCTGAACCATATCTTCGTCAATTAGTTTTTTAACCAAAGCTTGGATTTCATCGTCGGTATGTGAAACCGAACAAGCCATTTTAAAAAGTTGATGAAAGTGTATATAAAAATGAGAGAGTTGTGTATAAAAATGAGTGAAGTAGTAGGTATTTTATAGATTAAAAATGAGGTTTTCAAAAAATGGATTTTTAGATATACAACGAAAATAAAAATTAAGGGTCCCATATTTTATCACTCACCAAAGATGAGTGATTCACCTTCACCTTACCCACTCGCGCTCGAGTTGAGGGTTCGGCGTAAGGTTCACCATGGTGAATGGTGTGAGGTGAGGTGAAAAACCCCCCACTCCGTCTAGCCTTATATAACTTCATTGTTAAACCTTTTAAAATATATAAGTTTCAATTTATACCCGTGACACTTAAAAACTTTAGTTTATATTATTAGACATTTTAAAAGTTTTAATTTATACTTTTAAATATTTGAAAAGTTTATCTTTTAGTTTATATAATAAAATTGTGGGTGGTGGGGCCAAAATAAGGAGATAGGGGTATGTTATGAGTGAATGAGTATTTTTAAGCGGGAATGAGATGCTGACGTGGCAACTTGTGAGGCCAAAATGAGGAGATGTATCTTATTACCATACCTATTGCTTTAATAATTTACATGAGGGTTTTAGCCTTAGAATAACAACGTACTTTCTCAAATGTTCTGTATTGGTACGTGAACTTTTTTTGTTCCACTTAATGTAACGAACTTTCAAGTTTTGTGTTAATTTGCACCAACCTTGACTGACAACCGGGAAAAAGTTATAAAACCGAAAAAAAGCCTACGTGGCATGTTTAATACTTTCTCTAATGTTCCGTTTTGGTACGTGAACTTTTTTCTAATGTTCCGTTTTGGTACGTGAACTTTTTTATACACATGTTTTTATACACACATTTTTATACAAATATTTTTACACATACTATTATACACGTGTATAAAAACGTGTGCATAAAAACGTGTACAAAATGTGTATAAAAATGTGTATAAAATGTGTGTATAGTATAAAAATGTGTATAAAAATATGTGTATAAAAATATATACATATATATATATATAATGTGTATAAAAATGTGTGTATAATAACGTGTATAAAAATATGTATGAAAACGTGTATAAATATATGTGTATAAAAATACGTGTATAAAAATATGTATAAAAACGTGTGTAAAAATATGTGTTTAAAAATATGTGTATATAAACGTGTATAAAAATATGTGTATTTAAATGTGTATAAAAATGCGTGTAAAAATGTATGTATAAAATGTGTGTATAAAAACGTGTATAAAATGTGTGTATAAAAACGTGTATAAAAATATGTGTATAAAAATGTTTATAAAAACGCGTATAAAAATATGTGTATAAAAATGTGTATAAAAACATGTGTAAAAATATGTGTATAAAAATATGTGTTTATAAATATTTTTATAAAAACGTGTATAAAAATGTGTGTATAAAAACATGTGTATAAAAATGTTTGTATAAAAATATTTGTATAAAAATGTGTATATAAAAACGTGTATAAATTTAAAAAATAAT
>BQNB010070100.1:0-33248 GCA_026074375.1 Tanacetum coccineum
TTATATTAACTGTCATACACATTCTTGTATTACCAAAATCTAAAACAAAGACGCGTAGAAGTTACATGAGTTGTTCAGGTGTGTTATCATTGGTATGTAAAATTTTACCTACTAGGCTGTTTGCAGATTAAATTTAGAGTAATTCCTCTTTTTCCTAACAGGGACAGACTAGTCTTTACAAGGTATGTAAAAATAAAAATAAAAAAAGTCTTTACAAGCTTTGGTGTGGCAATAATATGTTAAAAAAAATTTGTTAATAATAATAGAAAAATGATATGAAATGAGTAGAAATAGAAAGTTTAATTGGCTTTACGGGTTACGTTATATTACTAGTTGTAAAACTTTAAAGGAGTTATTGTAAAACAGTCAAAAGGGGTGCATTAATTTTTTGTTAAAGTATAAAGTTTAATAACTTGAAGGCTTAATTTAACAAATTTATTAACTTAAAGGGTGTCTTAATTTTTTTCAAACTTTAATGTGAAGGTTCATTTAGGGGTGAGCATCGGGTCGGAACCGACCCGAACCGACAAAAACCGACCCGAAACCGAAACCGAGTTAAGGAATTTTGCAAACCGAGAACCGAACCGACAAAACCGTATATAAACCGAAACAGAACCGAATACGCTCGGTTCGGCTCGGTTCGGTTCGGTTTAGTAGTTCGAACCGACTAAATGTCGGGTTTGAACCGAAACAGAACCGAATACTCTAGTGCAGTTATGACAGGACTATCCCTAGCTTCAAGTAATTGTCTGTTAAAAACCTCACAGATATTGTTGATCAATAGGTCACAGTTTGCCCTTCCTGTTATAAATAGTAACAAAATATTTAGGCTAATTACTTAGCTACTAATAAGCAGTTGTTGGCTATAAACAAATACCTGAAAATTGTGATCTGCTCCAATGCTTAGGAGGAATTTTCCTCAACCACTCATGTGCCATTCTATTATACCCCTTGAATTCATCCATTGCTCTTTCAAAGTGCACCTCAGTTGTTGCAGTGGCACACTTCCATAGCAGTTCCTTGTATTGGCCACCTTTAAAGATCAAATTCATGTTATCATGAATATGTCTAACACAATATCTGTGTTCAGCAGCAGGAAAGAGATCTTTTAAAGCTGGTAACAAACCCTACATATCAATAGAGAAACAATTAGTAAATACAATGTTTAGAAAAGCAACAAAATAACTAAAGTGTGTACCTTTTGTCTATCTGTAATGAAGGTGAAGTTTGAATTGGCTTGCATATCCAAATCTTCTCCAAGACATGACAAGAACCATGTCCATGATTCTTTGGATTCAGATTCAACAATACCATATGCTACAGGATAGATTCCATTATTAGCATCCACACTCACAGCTGTTAACAATTGACCTGGATAATTCCCTTTCATAAAAGCCCCATCCAATCCTAGTAACTGTCTCCCAGAAGCCCTAAACCCATCTTTCAGTTTTAAATTAGTAGGATCAATTACATACAAAGGCATAAAATCCTCTTCCATCATTATCAAACTATGTCACAAACAATTTACAAGGATTGATAGTGAACTGATGGTTAAATAGTAAGGACTAAAATTAGGGTTTACTTTTTTACTTTGTGACTGTGTTTTTTTAATCGGGTTGGTGGTAAAAGGGGGTGTTTGACTTGTGGGGTGGGGTAAGGGATATGTTAATTAATTGGGTTGGTAAAAGGTAGGGGTAAGCGAATGGAAAAAATTACCCTCGCATGGGTTGCACATGGGTGGGAACAGACGGAAAGTGTAGCGACGTTAGGGCCCACGAACCAAAAGTGGAACGAAACCACCAAAATACGGACGTTCTTTGCAATTCCGAAACTAAACGGACCAAATCTGCAATTTGACCAAACCACAAGGACCATTTTTGCAATTAACGCTACATTAAAAGACACTAAAGTAACACTATGTACAGAATTTCATTGCTATATATGCATATTATTGATTAACTTTTTATTTTTATATAATAATTTTGTTTGAATAGTGGTTTTTGAAGATTATTATGAAACCAATACAATTTGATTTCAATCTTGATTGTTCGGTAAAATTTGAGCGGTAGAGGATGGTATCTTTGTGCCCCTATCTTCGTGCTGCAGATCCCATATGGAACCGGATGATTCAGGGTTATTTAGGTCACCTTCCTTTAACTTTTTCCGACAGAGCACCATTTGCATTGTCTTGAATCCCTTTGGCACTCTCGCCCACACCAAAACGTGAAAAAACCTCAAACACCATTTTTGTTGATTCAACTTTCATTGCCAACAATCTGAAGACTGTTTCAGACCTCGGGTTACCAGTTTACCAATAATCCCTACACGAACAAGACCCATCTTGGAAATGATGAAAACGATTAGCATCAAGGACGGAACTTCATTAGGGCAGGGAGGGGTTGTGGCCCCCCCAAAACTTTGTGTCATTGATACCGTATATATGTACTATTATCCTATTCTTAGAAAAGCAACATACACATATCAACGAAAGAATGTACAATAGCTCTAGTATGCATTTAGGAACTTCATGTAAAGGATAGAACCCTATACAAATACAAACAAAAGTCCAACCAACCATTTAAGAATAAAAACTCTTGAAACATAGTATATTCTATTTAATGTAAAATAGTTCTCTTAAAGTATTTATTTTATTCAAACATATAGCAATTTGGAGTGGAGGTATACTAATAGTGGGGGAATACTTTCGAGAGAACTGGGTAATGGTTTAAGCAATTAGTTTCGAGTTTTGATAGAAAAAATAATTCTACGTTTTAATGATTTCGGCCCCCCAACAGAAACGTTCAAGTTCCGTCACTGATTAGCATCCCTAACAATAAGTTCCCGTGAAGTAACACGAGATGCCATTTTCATAAACATATGACAATCATCACATATTCTAAGATTCTTCATTATATTGACAGGCATCCAAGCTGGCAAACTCATCAACCCAAACGCCAACGCAAGCTTCTCACTATGATACAGTGCACCATTTTTCACAGCATACATTCCCGTTTCTTCAATCTTTCTGATAATATCTTGTACGTTATCATAAACATCTTTGATTCTTGGATGATTAGTATCATCCACAGTAAAAACATGCACCCTGTTATCTACTTCCATCCAACTGCACCCGGGATTCTTCCTTATTCCTTTATCTTTCATAAGTTTTCTTACATTCGATACATTTTCCAAATTTCCCGAATCTGAATAAAGATTAGCTAAAAGCACGTAACTTCCAGAATCTTCTGCATCTAATTCAACAAGATTCTTTAAAGCAGTTTCCGCCATTATTGAATTCCCATGAATCCTACAAGCACCAAGCAACGCTCCCCAAACAGCAGCGTTTGGTTCCATTGGCATTTTATCGATTAACTCTTTTGCCTTTTCTATATGCCCTGAACGCCCCAGTAAATCCACCATACATGCAAAATGCTCACATGTGGGTGAAATGTCATGATGTTTAATCATCATATCAAAGTAATGGTGACCTTCAGATACCAGTCCTGAATGGCTACAACCCGATAAAACAGATACATAACTTATGTGATCGGGCATTATTCCCGACTCCAACATTTTCTCAAAAGTATTTATAACTTGATGACCTTGACCGCTTTGAGCATACCCTGCCATCATTGCATTCCAAGAAATCAAATTTTTGGTAACTATCAAATCAAATGTTTTTTCTGCTTCTCTAATACGGCCACACTTTGAGTACATTGTGACGATACTATTTTTTACCGACACATCAGAACCAAATCCGAATTTTTCAACTTGAGAAACTATTTGGTGCCCAAGCTTTAATATGGCTGCATTTGCACACACACCAATTGAACTTACAAAAGTAATCCAATCTGGTTTTACTCCCTGTTGTCTCATTAAAACATAGACCTTGAGACCCTCTTCCCAAAATCCATGCTGTACATATCCCGCTAACATTGAGTTCCAAGATATAACATTCCGCTCAGGCATTTCATCAAAATACTCTCTAGCCTTTTCAATGTTTCCATTTTGAGAGAATGATGTGATCATTGTTGTCCATGATATGATATCTCTATGTGACAGAGAATTAAATAAACGGTTAGCACTCTCAATGTTGCCACATTTGGCGTACATTGTAAAAAGAGCATTTGCTATCAGGGGTTAAATGTTCATAATCCGATTCTGAGTGAGTATGCGTGGATCTGGCTTCCAAGGTTAATATCGTTCATATTACAACAACAGTTGCTAAAGTAAAATGATCAGATGCAACAGGAACCGCCTTCATCTGTTTAAATAAAGAAAATGCCTCGATTTCATTTCCACAATGTACTGCACCTCCAATCAATGATGTCCACGATACTAATGTTTATTGTTCTGTAAATCGTTTAAATATTTGGCGTGCTTTTTTGAAGCTTCCACATTTAGCATACATGTCGATAATTAGGCCTTGATAATTATGGGGGAAATGACTATTGTCTGATTTTGTACCACCCAGCTTTTAACTTTTACCGGGTTTGAGTGAATATTAGAGAGAAAGCTATAAACTTTTACCGTTTTGATCGTTTGTGACGTGACTCAACCTCGGGGATTAGTCGGCCAAGAGGTCGTAACCATGGTTACCAGAAAAAAAACAGCTAATAAATGGAGGAAATGCGTGACGTTTTTCCTGTTTAGGTTACCCAATGTGGGCGAGTCTTTTTCCCATTACCGTCTCTAAACTTGGCCACTTCTTAAGATGTGCACCTACTGAGACTTCCTGTGAGGACATTGTGCGTAACCACTAGGCCATCTTGGTGAATGTTCGTGAGAAAGCTAAGGGACCATTTCCGACATTTTCCCTAGCCTCCCTCAAGACGTGTACTTAGAGGTTTGAACCTGAGACTTCTTGTGAAAACATGAGGGTGTGTGACCATTAGGCCATCTTGGTGGTGCTTAGTGAGAAAGCTAATGTAGTTAGCAAATACAAAATAAACTTCAATTTGTTGGAAATTGTATCGACTAGGAATTATTGTGACCGGCTCGGATATTGGGATCACGAGCCGGAGTGGAATTATATATGGATAAGTATATGCAGTAATTTGAGGGTCAATTGTAGGCTTGTGGTTAGGTTTATGGTTATAAGCTTATGGGTTGCCTTTAGTTGAAGAACTGAATTATTTGCCGTGAGAACTACTCTGTGTCTTAATTAGTAGTTGTGAAGAACTAAACTTTCGCCGTGTTTGTGCTTTTTAGACGAGTGATTACCTGAAAAACATAAATATAGCATTAACCATTCACTCATTTGGCAATATATTTCGAACTTGACTGAAGTTTCGAGTGCTGGATTACTTATCTGGGTGCTGGAATGCTAATGTGCTTTGTATCACCATGGATCAAGTAACTTATTTGTTGTTTCAGAATATCTGAGACTTACGATTTTGTTGATTTTTTGTTTGGGGGGGGGGTTTCTTTAGTTTTATTTATGGCCTAATGCATATCATACTTTGTGATTCGTAAAATATGGCTACTTTGACCGTAACCTAAGTTATATCATCATTTTTATTTGATCAAGCACGTCTGATGGGTTTCCAGGATCGAATAATGATCAAACAAGCATCATAACAATCATCAATCAAGAATAAAAGGAAAAGAAACAAAGAAATTTAGGTTGAATCCCTTTAATGAAATCTGATGATATAAAATCTAAAGGGATAAATGTGATTACAAATCCTTCCTAGTTTAAACAATCAATGAACAGGTAGATTACAAGAGTGTGTCGCTTCAAAAAGAATCAACAGTCAACCCTTCACAAAAATAACTTATGATAACTGTTTTCTCCTAACTAACTTAAAACTGTCAAATCCTAATGTGTGTTGGCCCTTTTGCCCAGAACTCTAAAAACGAGCAGCCATATTTATGTGTTCATTGGGCCTTGCACACATTTACATAATACAGAGATTACAAATTACATAAATGTTTTCTGTGTAAAGTTATGAACTTATACTTTCAACATTCTCCCCTCTAAGTTCATAAGCTTTAACAGTTTAATCTTCCTTCCTTGTTCTTTTAAACTTGCTCTTAATCCTTGGTGTTGATGACTTTTCGGGCTGCTATTGAACCAAATACCCAGCAGGCGTAGTGCCGCCATCTTGCCCCGACTATGAATCTTCTTGGCTTTTGTTGGTTTGTTGCAAAAGTTTTATCATCTCCTATACATCACATACCAATCATCACAACGTACCATGCATAGCCTTTTGTCCCCCATTAACTCATAACTACATCATCTTTGGCAACATTTGCCTTTGTCAACCATCATGGTTGTAGGGTTCATCATGAACCGGGGTTTCAAGGTTGATTTTCTTCTCTTTTCTTCTCGATTTCTTATGAACACAAACTGTGTTCTTCTCTCTTTTGTAACAAAACGCAGCCTATGTTTTCTTCTTCTTCTTTCTTTCTGTTCGTCTCTCTTGAATGATAATTGGACATGAATTGTTGTGTTGTTTGATCCCTTGTCGCTCTGATACCACTGTTGCACAGGTCTGATGGGTTTCCAGGATCGAATAATGATCAAACAAGCATCATAACAATCATCAATCAAGAATAAAAGGAAAAGAAACAAGGAAGATTTGGGTTGAACCCTTTAATCAAACTGATGTTATAAATATGAAAGGGATAATTGTGATTTACAGAATCCTTCCTATTTTATACTACATGAACATGTATGATGAAAAGGTGTGTCGATTCAAAAGAATCAACAGTCATGACCCTTCACAAAATAACTTTCCTAACTAACTTAACTGTCAAATCCTAATGTCCGTTGGCCTTTGGCCTAGACTCTAAAAACGTGCAGCCCTTATTTATGTGTTCATTGGGCCTGCAACATTTACATAATACTAGGATTACAAATTACATAAATGTTCTGCGTAAAGTTTATGAACTTATACTTCCAACATTTATGACATGTGTACCTCTCAGAAGGACCCGAGACAGATTGAATCAACCCCTCGTCTGAAGAACCCTATCATAAATTATATTGTTGAGAAAATGGTTTTGAAGAACTCAGACGAGATGGTGATAGGGAGAGATTCAAATGAAAATGGGAATTCATCTACTGTTATGGAAGAAATTTTGAAAAGATCAGTTGGACAGATGGTAGCTCATATGGACCTTTTGATGATGCCGCGTTATATCGCGATTCCGAAAGTGGAAGAACAAAACTCAAAGGCGTCTAGTGTCTTGCTCTGGAACTAGCTAGAAAGGGTGAAGTGGGACCAAAGCCGTTTGGTGCGGTTGACATTGCATTAAGCAAAAGTTCCATATTTTATTTTATCAAGTTGCCTAACCTGAGTCAAGAAGGATCCTGCGTGCTACCTAACTTTTCATAATCTCAGCGTTTTAAGTGTTTTTGTTTGTATTGTGAATTTCATATAGGTGTTAAAAGTATGGGCGATAATTCATGTCAGAAATTATGTTCGATGTTTCTGGTTGTATCCACCCATCCCAAAACACGACACATGTACTTTCACCGGTCGTCAATCCAGCCCACTCTTAACTCGGACACTTGAGCCAAGTAACATGGACACCAACTCCAACCCCATCTTCTAAACGGATTTGAAAGAGTCTAACAGTGAGCAGTTGGAATTTTTTTAAATACGTAGATGATTTTATTATATTATTTAAATGGGTAGGCGGGTTAGGAACGCTGGAACAGCGTTTGACCAGGTCAACCCGAACATGACTCGTTATTAAATGGGTTAGCCGGGTAGCGTTATACCACTGAGCTGTTTATCTGAATGGTTTTAAAAGGGTTCTAAACGGGTTTACGGGTTGGAACTATAAAATATGCACATTATTTGTTTTTTTTATCAAAAAGGGGTTGGCGGTTTGGGAACGTTATCCCTAACCTAGTGTCTTCGTGATGGAAATCTTCACCTCCTAATAAGAAATAAGTAAATTTATATTTTGCAGGTCATTACTTGTTGCGAGAATCGGAACAGAATGGGATAGTTCATGTGCGAGGTGAAACATCAACAGGTGGAAAAATCGTTACAAGACATTCTCGAGTTTTTGAAATGAAATTTCAACAGCAATCACCACCTAACCGTTTCACGTCTCTTCATCAGTCTTCCAGGACCGTATTGATCAAGGCTGTTTTCTAACTATCCAACTTTAGTCAGTAGCGGTAATAATTTGCAGCCATTGCATGAAATCCGAGTAATTCTTGTTTCCCAAATTACAAAAAATCCGTGCATCTATAAGGTAACCAAAGTCTTTTCCCCCTTTATAATTGAGTGCTTGTATTGTATAGGGATGAAGATGCTGTTAAGTAGTAAGTAGTTAGTGGTTTAGATGTGTCTGTTTGCTGTTTGAGACATTGATTGTAGTCGTAGTTAATGTTATAAGTCATCCTGATTAGGAAGATTTTGGCTTGTGGTTGTTAATCTCGAATGCTTGACCAATTTGGGATTTCTGTGAGTAATTTTGTTACGATTTTCAGGAGTCATGTTATGAATGGTCATCAGGGGAGTTGATTCAAGTTATGGCTTTTATGGTTCATCTTTTTGACAATTGCCGGTGCTTTTGTCATTTAAGTTGTACTCCGTTGTATCTTTCTCCTTATTCGGTGTTTCTTGTCGTTCTTTCCTTCCGCAAGAGTCCAGGCCTAAGGTAAATGCCGGATTTCTGTCTTTATGGTGAACTGGAGTTTTCTAGACAATGACTTGATTCTAATCAGTTATCACTATGTCTTATCCCCCCCCCTTGGAAGTTCGTAAGCGAGTGTAAAAGTTGCCATTCCAACAAAGTTTGTCATTTCGAAGTCATCATTAATGTTTTAATTCGCGTAATACCAAGTGACCTACCATAAATACTGAATCGTCTTTGTTTTTTTTGTCATAATAATACGTATAATTAAAGTGCAACGAAACAAATTCAATAGTCAAGAATTTGACCAATGGAAGCAACATCACATATGCAAACAACAATGAAACATAACATGAACAGCTTAGAAAATATTGTTAGTATCAAACCTCTTACGTAGCATATGCTAAGGATTTAATCACTACGAAACTCCTTAGCAATTTCCATCAACATATCAACATATTTAAGTATATATGTCAATTTTTAGTTTTTGACAATTAATTATGACGTTGGATATCTTGGTGGCTTCTGTTTCTTATAAATTGCTGTGTTCGAATCAAGAAAAATAACTCGAAAATGGCGTTAAAGGTTTTATCCGCTCTTGATGTCGCGAGGACACAATATTACCACTTTAAAGCTATCATAATCGCAGGTATGGGTTTATTTACTGATAGTTACGATTTATTTTGTATCCCTCCAATCATGAGAATGATCGAAGGATAGAATACCCAAAGATACATCGAGAAGTGGACCCGAGGAAGATGTTCGAGGTCCCACACCCTCATTGCAATCCTCACGATGATCGGGGTTGCTTAATGGACCGTGAATTGGTCAACAATTTTTTGGTCGGCTACGGTGACCTGTCGATGCGTCGTCAGTGTACTTTTCGCTCATGATTGAGGAGTTGTGGGGTCGTTTGGCTGCATTTGACGCTCTCGATATTGGAGTCAATGGTGTTTGTGAGTCTTGGGTTTTTCCGGTTTGTACTAGGGATTGGGATAGGAGGGGATTACCCTTTATCAGCAACTATTATGTCTGAATTTGCCAATAAGAGGACTCGTGGAGCATTTATAGCGGGCGTGTTTTCTATGCAAGGTTTCGGATATTGCTGAGTTTCGCTTATTTTACTATGACTGTGTGCTCTATTTTTAAAGCATGTGCACATGGCCTGAAATCACCGAAGGATCTCCTAATTTCGGAGAACATCGCTCCGGTCCCACCCGAGGCGGATGTGGCGTGGCGGCTTATTCTCATGATTGGTGCAATTCCGGCATCTATGACTTGTTACTGGCGGCTGAAGATGCCTGAAACTGCCCGGTATAAACACATCTCGTTTAGCTTAGTTTTCGTAGGCTCGTAGCAACTAAGTATTGGTCACTAACAACATTATACAATATAACTTTCTTGGGAAACTTATTTTACATTCTTTTTGGGTCTTATATGTCCAAAATCATTACGAAAGCAGGTGTAGTCCTTGACCCATTTACCATTTCATTCAACAAATAGCATATGTTGTAAAATGGTTATCTGATTTTTAAACAACATACACAAAATTTTCATGTTACCATTCAAAACTACTTAGAGCATTTTTTTTTTGTTTTATAAAGCACGTAATAAAGAAGATAGTAGCAGTCCCAAGCACACCAATGGTGTTCAAAGTCAAAACTTTATTTATTTGTGCAACTCTGAATCATTTCATCATAAAGATAGATTTCCTAACAAGTAATCCGTTGGCTTTCTTTGCATACTATGTTCAAATCACAGCTTTGGTGGAGAAAAATACATTACAAGCAGCAAAAGACATGGAAAAAGTGATGAATGTATCCTTAAGTACAATCCGGGAAGATGTTGAAATGATGGACACACCCAACACTCGTGCAGCTTTCTCAAACATGTACCCTTTCTTCTCTCGAGAATTTTTCCGTAGACATGGTCGTGATCTTGCTGCTGCATCAATCAATTGGTTTCTCATTGATATTGTCTTCTATATCATCAATTTTAATTCCAATACCACGCATTTAAAGGCAAAATGACTCCAAAAAGTGACATGAACATTTATGATGATGCATGGCAAGTAGCGAAATTCCAAGCACTTGTTGCAGCAGCTGCAACGATCCCTGGATATTTCGTAACGGTTTACATGATTGATTATGTTGGAAGAGTAAAAATTCAAGCAGCCGGGTTCTTTTTCATGGCTGTTAGTTTGTTTACCATCGCGAAAGTTAACAAGGGCGGGTGGGGGTCCAATCCAGGTACTGGTTTTATCATACTGTATGGACTTACCTTCTTTTTTTGTAATTTTGGGCCGAATACGACTACTTTTATAGTCCCCGCGGAGCTTTTCCCTGCAAGGTTTCGTGCAACTTGTCATGGGATTTCAGGTGCATTTGGAAAAATGGGAGCGATAGTTGGAACGGTTGGGTTTCTGTGGGTTTCCCGTGATAGTCCAAGCGGGCAAGAAGTATCGGACGTGTTGATGGTGATGGGTGGCGTTCGTGTGTGGGGTTGTTCCAGTGCGTACCTTTTATTACTCGATAGACAAATGGCAGGGTCATTGGAAGAGAATGAGAATGTTGACGAGTTTACCGGTGTTTGTTTCATCAGATTTTGGCCCAACAAGGTTTGGGCGAAAAGAACACAAACAAACACATGTGAATGATCCTTTACATCCCATTTTGTTTGTGTCAAACTATCCTTGTAAATTAGTCTCAGTTGGTTATATGAAAGTTTATATTAACTGTCATACACATTCTTGTATTACCAAAATCTAAAACAAAGACGCGTAGAAGTTACATGAGTTGTTCAGGTGTGTTATCATTGGTATGTAAAATTTTACCTACTAGCTGTTAGCAGATTAAATTTAGAGTAATTCCTCTATTTTTCCTAACAGGACAGACTATCCTTATACAAGGTAGTAAAAAAAAACAATAAAAAAAGTCCCCCTTACAAGCTTGGTGTTGGCCATAATATGTTAAAAAAAATTTGTACATAATATAGAAAAAATGAAAATAAATGAGTAAGAAATAGAAAGTTTAATTGGCTTTACGGGTTACGTTAGATTACTAGTTTAAAACTTAAAAGGAGTTAATGTAAACAGCAAAAGGGGTGCATTAATTTTTTTGTTAAAATAAAAGTTTAATAACTTGAAGCTAATTTAACAAATTTATTAACTTAAAGGGTGTCTTTAATTTTTTTCAAACTTAATGTGAAGGTTCATTAGGGATGAGCTCGGAACCGACCAACCAGACAAAAACCGACCCGAAAACCGAAACCGAGTTTAATGAAATTTTGCAAACCGAGAACCGAACCGACAAAAACCTTATATAGAACCCGAAACGAGAACCGAATCGTCGGTTCGGCTCGTTTCGTTCGGTTTAGTAGTTCGAACCGACAAAATGTCCGGTTGAACCGAAACAGAAACCGAATACTCAGTGCATTATGAAGGACTAGCCAACTTCAAGTAATGGTCCTTTTAAAAACCTTACAGATATTGTTGTTCACTAGGTCACGAGTTGCCCTTCGCTGTTATAAATAGTAACACAATATTTAGCAAATTACTTTAGCTACTAATAAGCAGATGTTTGACTATAAACAAATACCTAAAATTGTGATCATGCTTCCAATGCTTAGGGAGGTATTTTCTCATCCACTCACTGCCATTCTATTATACCCCTTGATACATCCATTGCTCTTTCCAAAGTGCACCTCGTTGTTTGCAAGTGGCCACTTCCATAGCTGTTCCTTGTATTGGCCACCTTTAAAGATCAAATTCATGTTATCATGAATATGTCTAACACAATATCTGTGTTCAGCAGCAGGAAAGAGATCTTTTAAAGCTGGTAACAAACCCTACATATCAATAGAGAAACAATTAGTAAATACAATGTTTAGAAAAGCAACAAAATAACTAAAGTGTGTACCTTTTGTCTATCTGTAATGAAGGTGAAGTTTGAATTGGCTTGCATATCCAAATCTTCTCCAAGACATGACAAGAACCATGTCCATGATTCTTTGGATTCAGATTCAACAATACCATATGCTACTGGATAGATTCTATTATTAGCATCCACACTCACAGCTGTTAACAATTGACCTGGATAATTCCCTTTCATAAAAGCCCCATCCAATCCTATTAACTGTCTCCCAGAAGCCCTAAACCCATCTTTCAGTTTTAAATTAGTAGGATCAATTATATACAAAGGCATAAAATCCTCTTCCATCATTATCAAACTATGTCACAAACAATTTACAAGGATTGATAGTGAACTGATGGTTAAATAGTAAGGACTAAAATTAGGGTTTACTTTTTTACTTTGTGACTGTGTTTTTTTAATCGGGTTGGGTGGTAAAAGGGGGTGTTTTGACATTGTGGGGTGGGTACGGGATATGTATAATAATTGGGTTGGTAAAAGGTAGGGGTAAGCGAATGGAAAAAATTACCCTCGCATGGGTTGCACATGGGTGGGAACAGACGGAAAGTGTAGCGACGTTAGGGCCCACAAACCAAAAGTGGAACGAAACCACCAAAATACGGACGTTCTTTGCAATTCCGAAACTAAACGGACCAAATCTGCAATTTGACCAAACCACAAGGACCATTTTTGCAATTAACGCTACATTAAAAGACACTAAAGTAACACTATGTACAGAATTTCATTGCTATATATGCATATTATTGATTAACTTTTTATTTTTATATAATAATTTTGTTTGAATAGTGGTTTTTGAAGATTATTATGAAACCAATACAATTTGATTTCAATCTTGATTGTTCGGTAAAATTTGAGCGGTAGAGGATGGTATCTTTGTGCCCCTATCTTCGTGCTGCAGATCCCATATGGAACCGGATGATTCAGGGTTATTTAGGTCACCTTCCTTTAACTTTTTCCGACAGAGCACCATTTGCATTGTCTTGAATCCCTTTGGCACTCTCGCCCACACCAAAACGTGAAAAAACCTCAAACACCATTTTTGTTGATTCAACTTTCATTGCCAACAATCTGAAGACTGTTTCAGACCTCGGGTTACCAGTTTACCAATAATCCCTACACGAACAAGACCCATCTTGGAAATGATGAAAACGATTAGCATCAAGGACGGAACTTCATTAGGGCAGGGAGGGGTTGTGGCCCCCCCAAAACTTTGTGTCATTGATACCGTATATATGTACTATTATCCTATTCTTAGAAAAGCAACATACACATATCAACGAAAGAATGTACAATAGCTCTAGTATGCATTTAGGAACTTCATATAAATGATAGAACCCTATACAAATACAAACAAAAGTCCAACCAACCATTTAAGAATAAAAACTCTTGAAACATAGTATATTCTATTTAATGTAAAATAGTTCTCTTAAATTATTTACTTTATTCAAACATATAGCAATTTGGAGTGGAGGTATACTAATAGTGGGGGAATACTTTCGAGAGAACTGGGTAATGGTTTAAGCAATTAGTTTCGAGTTTTGATAGAAAAAATAATTCTATGTTTTAATGATTTCAACCCCCCCAACAGAAACGTTCAAGTTCCGTCACTGATTAGCATCCCTAACAATAAGTTCCCGTGAAGTAACACGAGATGCCATTTTCATAAACATATGACAATCATCACATATTCTAAGATTCTTCATTATATTGACAGGCATCCAAGCTGGCAAACTCATCAACCCAAACGCCAACGCAAGCTTCTCACTATGATACATTGCACCATTTTTCACAGCATACATTCCCGTTTCTTCAATCTTTCTGATAATATCTTGTACGTTATCATAAACATCTTTGATTCTTGGATGATTAGTATCATCCACAGTAAAAACATGCACCCTGTTATCTACTTCCATCCAACTGCACCCGGGATTCTTCCTTATTCCTTTATCTTTCATAAGTTTTCTTACATTTGATACATTTTCCAAATTTCCCGAATCTGAATAAAGATTAGCTAAAAGCACGTAACTTCCAGAATCTTCTGCATCTAATTCAACAAGATTCTTTAAAGCAGTTTCCGCCATTATTGAATTCCCATGAATCCTACAAGCACCAAGCAACGCTCCCCAAACAGCAGCGTTTGGTTCCATTGGCATTTTATCGATTAACTCTTTGCCTTTCATATATTCCTGAACGCCCCAAGTAAATCCACCATACATATCAAAATGGCTCACATGTGGGTGAAAAATGTCAATAGATGTTTCATCATCATATACAAAAATTGGTGACCTTCAGATACTAGTCCTGAATGGCTACAACCCGATAAAACAGATACATAACTTATTTAATCGGGCATTATTCCCGACTCCAACATTTTCTCAAAAGTATTTATAACTTGATGACCTTTTGACCGGCATTTGAGCAAAACCCTGCCATCATTTGCATGCAGAAATCAAATTTTTGGTAACTATCAAATCAAATGTTTTTTCTGCTTCTCTAATACGGCCACACTTTGAGTACATAGTAACGATACTATTTTTTACCGACACATCAGAACCAAATCCGAATTTTTCAACTTGAGAAACTATTTGGTGCCCAAGCTTTAATATGGCTGCATTTGCACACGCACCAATTGAACTTACAAAAGTAATCCAATCTGGTTTTACTCCCTGTAGTCTCATTAAAACATTGAGACCCTCTTCCCAAAATCCATGCTGTACATATCCCGCTAACATTGAGTTCCAAGATATAACATTCCGTTCAGGCATTTCATCAAAATACTCTCTAGCCTTTTCAATGTTTCCATTTTGAGAGAATGATGTGATCATTGTTGTCCATGATATGATATCTCTATGTGATAGAGAATTAAATAAACGGTTAGCACTCTCAATGTTGCCACATTTGGCGTACATTGTAAAAAGAGCATTTGCTACAGGGGTTAAATGGTCATTTCCGATTCTGAGTGAGTATGCGTGGATCTGGCTTCCAAGGTTAATATCGTTCATATTACAACAACAGTTGCTAAAGTAAAATGATCAGATGCAACAGGAACCGCCTTCATCTGTTTAAATAAAGAAAATGCCTCGATTTCATTTCCACAATGTACTGCACCTCCAATCAATGATGTCCACGATACTATGTTATGTTCTTGTATATCGTTAAATATTTGGCGTGCTTTTTTGAAGCTTCCACATTTAGCATACATGTCGATAATTAGGCCTTGATAATTATGGGGGAAATGACTATTGTCTGATTTTGTACCACCCAGCTTTTAACTTTACCGGGTTTGAGTGAATATTAGAGAGAAAGCTATAAACTTTACCGGGTTTGAGTGAATATTAGAGAGAAGGCTATAAACATTACCGGGTTTGAGTGAATATTAGAGAGAAAGCTATAAACTTTACCGGGTTTGAGTCTGTGTGACGGTGACTCAACCCTCGTGGATTAGTCGGCCAAGAGGTCGGAAACCATGGTTACCAGAAAAAAATAGCTAATAAATGGAGGAAATGCGTGACGTTTTTCCTGTTTAGGTTACCCAATGTGGGCGAGTCTTTTTCCCATTACCGTCTCTAAACTTGGCCACTTCTTAAGATGTGCACCTACTGAGACTTCCTGTGAGGACATTGTGCGTAACCACTAGGCCATCTTGGTGAATGTTCGTGAGAAAGCTAAGGGACCATTTCCGACATTTTCCCTAGCCTCCCTCAAGACGTGTACTTAGAGGTTTGAACCTGAGACTTCTTGTGAAAACATGAGGGTGTGTGACCATTAGACCATCTTGGTGGTGCTTAGTGAGAAAGCTAATGTAGTTAGCAAATACAAAATAAACTTTAATTTGTTGGAAATTGTATCGACTAGGAATTATTGTGACCGGCTCGGATATTGGGATCACGAGCCGGAGTGGAATTATATATGGATAAGTATATGCAGTAATTTGAGGGTCAATTGTAGGCTTGTGGTTAGGTTTATGGTTATAAGCTTATGGGTTGCCTTTAGTTGAAGAACTGAATTATTTGCCGTGAGAACTACTCTGTGTCTTAGATTATAGGTTGTGGAAGTACTAAATTTCACGTGGTTTGTGCTTTTTAGACGAGTGATTACCTGAAAAACATAAATATAGCATTAACCATTCACTCATTTGGCAATATATTTTGAACTTGACTGAAGTTTCGAGTGCTGGATTACTTATCTGGGTGCTGGAATGCTAATGTGCTTTGTATCACCATGGATCAAGTAACTTATTTGTTGTTTCAGAATATCTGAGACTTACGATTTTTTGATTTTTTTTTGTTGTCTTTTATTTTATATTTATGGCCGAATGCATATGCATACTTTGTGATTACGTAAAATATGGCTACGTTTGACCGTAACCTAAGTTTATCATCATTTTATTGTTGCACACGTCTGATGGGTTTCCAGGATCGAATAATGATCAAACAAGCATCATAACAATCATCAATCAAGAATAAAAGGAAAAGAAACAAAGAAGATTTAGGTTGAACCCTTTAATGAATCTGATGTTATAAATCTGAAAGGGATAATTGTGATTTACAGAATCCTTCCTATTTTATACTACATGAACAGGTATGATGAAAAGGTGTGTCGATTCAAAAGAATCAACAGTCATGACCCTTCACAAAATAACTGTAGGATAACTGTTTTCCTAACTAACTTAACTGTCAAATCCTAATGTGTGTTGGCCTTTGGCCCAGACTCTAAAAACGTGCAGCCCTTATTTATGTGTTCATTGGGCCTGCAACATTTACATAATACTAGGATTACAAATTACATAAATGTTCTGTGTAAAGTTTATGAACTTATACTTTCAACATTCTCCCCTCTAAGTTCATAAGCTTTATTTTAACAGTTTAATCTTTCCTTCTTGGTTCTTGTTAAACTTGCTCTTAATCCTTGGTGTAGATGACCTTTCGCTTCTAATTTGAACCAAAATCCAGCAGGGTTAGTGCCTCGCCGATCGCCCCTTGAATCTACTGGCTTTTGTTGAGTTTGTTCGCAAAAGTTTTATCATCTCACTAATCATCAACACAGTACCATCATCACAACATTACAATACAGAAAGCCTTTGTCCCCATTATACTCATACATCTTCATCTTTGGCATCATTGCCTTTGTCAACCATCATGGTTGTAGGGTTCATCATGAACCGGGGTTTCAAGGTTGGTTTTCTTCTCTTTTCTTGCGCGATTTCTATATGGAACCATACTGTTTCTTCTCCTCACTTTTTGTATCAAAACTCAGCCTAATGTTTCTTCCTTCTTCTTTCTTTCTGTTCGTAACTCTCATTGAATGATAATGACAAGAATTGTTGTATGTTTGATACCCCCTTGTCGCTCTGATACACAGTGCACAGGTCTGATGGGTTTCCAGGACAATAATGATCAAACTAAGCATCATAAACAATCATCAATCAAGAATAAAAGAAAAGAAACAAGGAAGATTTGGGTATGAAAACCCTTTAATCAAACCTGAATGTTTTAAAGAATATTAAAGGGATAATTGTGAATTACAAACCTTCCTATTTTATCTACATAACATGAATGATGAAAAGTGTGTCGATTCAAAAGAAATCAACATCATAACCCATCACAAAATAACTTTCCTAACTAACTTAAACTGTCAAATCCTAACTCCGTGGCGCTTTGCCAAGACTCTAAAAAACGTGCAAGCCCTTATTTTATGTGTTCATTTGGGGCACCGGCAACATTTACATAATACTATGGATTACAAAATACATAAATTTCTGGCGTAAAGTTTTATGAACTTATACTCCAACTGTTATACATTGTAACCTCTCAGAAGGACCCGAGACAGATTGAATCAACCCCTCTCTGAAAACCCATCATAAATTATATTGTTGAAGAAAATTGATTTAAGAACCAACGAGATGTATAGGGAGAGATTCAAATGAAAAGGGAATTCATATAGTATGAAGAACATTTAAATAAGAATCAGTTTGACTGATGGTAGCAAAGTCAATGGACCTTTGTGATGCCTCGTTATAATCGATTCCGAAAGTGGAAGAACAAAACGCAAAGGCGTCTATTGTCTTGTCTGGAACTGCTAGAAAGGGTGAAGTGGGACCAGCCGTTGTGCGAGTGACATTGGCATAGCAAAAGTGCATATTTTTTTCAAGTTGCTAAACTGGTGTCAAGAAGGATCCTGGTGTGCTACATAACTTTTTCAAATTCACTTTTAAGTGTTATTGTTTGTTTGTGCTTTCATTTAGGTTAAAAGTATGGGCGATAATCCAGGTCAAATATGTGCTTAGTTTCTGGAATTGGTAATCAAACCCAGTCCCAAACACGACACATGTACTTAACCGATGTCGTCAAGCCAACTCTAACAACTCGACACTTGACCAATAACATGGACACAACTCAACCCAATCTTACTACAACGAGTTTGAAAAGAGATCGTAAACACGAGTTAGCAGGTGGAATTTTTTTTAAATACGTAATGATTTTATTATAATAATTTTAAATGGGTAGGTCGGGTTAGGAAAACGCTGGAAACGCTTTGTCAAGGATCAAGCCCGGAACATTACTCGTTTATGAAATGGGTTAGCCGGGTAGCGTTATACCACTGAGCTGTTTATCTGAATGGTTTTAAAAGGGTTCTAAACGGGTTTACGGGTTGGAACTATAAAATATGCACATTATTTGTTTTTTATCAAAAAGGGGTTGGCGGTTTGGGACGTTCCCTAACCTAGTGTCTTCGTGTTGGAAATCTTCACTCCTATAGAAATAAGTAAATTTTATTTTGCAGGTCAGTTTAGCTGCGAGATCGAACAGATGGATATTCATGTCGAGGTGAAACATCACAGTGGAAAAAATCGTTAGCAAGACATTCTCGAGTTTTTGAAATGAAATTTCAACAGCAATCACCACCTGGACCGTTCACTCTCTCATTCAGATCTTCTCAGACCGGTTAATCCAAGGCTGTTCCTATCCTAACTTGAGGTCAGACGGTAATTTGGAAAGAGCCATTGTCATGAATCGAGTAATTAATTGTTTCCCAATTTACATACCGTTCATTCATAAAGTTTTACCATATCTTTTCCCCCTTTATAATTGAGTGCTTGTATTGTATAGGGATGAAGATGCTGTTAAGTAGGTTTAGATGTGTCTGTTTGCTGTTTGAGACATTGATTGTAGTCGTAGTTAATGTTATAAGTCATCCTGATTAGGAAGATTTTGGCTTGTGGTTGTTAATCTCGAATGCTTGACCAATTTGGGAGATCTGTGAGTAATTTTGTTACGATTTTCAGGAGTCATGTTATGAATGGTCATCAGGGGAGTTGATTCAAGTTATGGCTTTTATGGTTCATCTTTTTGACAATTGCCGGTGCTTTTGTCATTTAAGTTGTTCTCGTTGTATCTTTCTCCTTATTCGGGTTTCTTGTCGTTCTTCCTTCCGCAAGAGTCCGGCTCTGGAAGGTATGCTCGGTTTCTGTCTTTTGGTGAATGGAGGTTTTTCTAGTCAATGGACTTGTTTCTAATCGAGTTATCACTATGTCTATCCCTTGGAATTCGTGTAGCGGAAGTGTGAAATGTTGCAATTCAACATAGTTGCATTTTGAAGTCCATCAGTACATGTTTTAAAATATCACCCGTTAATACCAGTGACCTGACCATAATCTGAATCCTTCTATTGTTTTTTTGTCATGAAATAATACGTAGTAATTAAGTGCAACGAGAACAAATTCATATAGTCAAGAATTTGACCATATGGAAGCACATCACATATGCAAACAAACAATGAATCATAACAGTGACAGCTTAGAAAATATTGTTAGTATCAACCTCTTACGTAGCATATGCTAAGGATTTAATCACTACGAAACTCCTTAGCAATTTCCATCAACATATCAACATATTTAAGTATATATGTCAATTTTTAGTTTTTGACAATTAATTATGACGTTGGATATCTTGGTGGCTTCTGTTTCTTATAAATTGCTGTGTTCGAATCAAGAAAAATAACTCGAAAATGGCGTTAAAGGTTTTATCCGCGCTTGATGTCGCGAGGACACAATATTACCACTTTAAAGCTATCATAATCGCAGGTATGGGTTTATTTACTGATAGTTACGATTTATTTTGTATCCCTCCAATCATGAGAATGATCGGAAGGATATATTACCCTAAGATACATCGAGAAGTGGACCCGAGAAGATGGTTCGAGGTCCCCACCCTCATTGCATCCTCGATGATCGGGGTTGCATTAATGGGGACCGTGATTGGTCAACTAGTTTTTGTTTCGTGCTTCTGACCGTGTCGAACGTCGTCATGTGTACGTGTTTTCGCTCAGTATGAAAGGTTTTTGTTGGGTCGGTTGATGCGGATTGACGCTCTCAGATATTGGTGTTCAATGGTGTTTGTGAGTCTTGGTTTTTCCGGTTGTACTAGGGATTGGGATATGAGGGGAATACCTTTATTTCAGCAACTATTTATCTGAATTTGCCAAAAGAGGACTACTTGTAGGCATTTAATAGCGGGCGTGTTTTCTATGCAAGGTTTCGGGATATTGCTGAGTTCGCTTGTTACTATGACTGTGTGCTCTATTTTTAAAGCATGTGCACATGGCCTGAAATCACCGAAGGATCTCCTAATTTTCGAAACAATCGCTCCGGTCCCACCCGAGCGGATGACTGGCGGCTTATTCTCATGATTGGTGCAATTCCGGCATCTATGACTTGTTACTGGCGGCTGAAGATGCCTGAAACTGCCCGGTATAAACACATCTCGTTTAGCTTAGTTTTCGTAGGCTCGTAGCAACTAAGTATTGGTCACTAACAACATTATACATTATAACTTTCTTGGAAATTATTTTACGATGCTTTTGGGTCTTATGTCCAAAATCATTACGAAAAGCTGGGTGTAGTCTTGACCCATTTTACCATTTAATTCAACAAATTGCATATGTTGGTAAAAATGGTTATCTGATTTTTAAACTAGCATACACAAAATTTCATTTACCATTCAAAACTACTTTTGAGCTTATAAAAAACGTAATAAGCAGATAGTAGCAGTCCCCCTAAGCCGACTGCCTAATGGTGTTTCAAAACTATTTATATAGTGCAATCTGAATTCATTTCAGTCATAAAAGATGAGATTTCCTAACAAGTAATCCGTTGTCTTTCTTTGAATACTATTTTCAAGATTCACAGCTTTGGTGGAGAAAAATACATTACAAGCAGCAAAAGACATGGAAAAAGTGATGAATGTATCCTTAAGTACAATCCGGGAAGATGTTGAAATGAAGGACACAAAACCCAACACTCGTGCAGCTTTGCTCAAACAGTTACCCTTTCTTCTCTCAGAGAATTTTCCGTGACATGGTCGTGATCTGCTGCTTGCATCAATCAATGTTTTCTCATTGATATTGTCTTCATAGTCCTCAAATTTATTTCCAATACCACATTTAAAGGCAAAATGACTCCAAAAAGTGACATGAACATTTATGATGATGCATGGCAAGTAGCGAAATTCCAAGCACTTGTTGCAGCAGGTGCAACGATCCCTGGATATTTCGTAACGGTTTACATGATTGATTATGTTGGAAGAGTAAAAATTCAAGCAGCCGGGTTCTTTTTCATGGCTGTTAGTTTGTTTACCATCGCGAAAGTTAACAAGGGCGGGTGGGGGTCCAATCCAGGTACTGGTTTTATCATACTGTATGGACTTACCTTCTTTTTTTGTAATTTTGGGCCGAATACAACTACTTTTATATCCCCGCGGAGCTGTTTCCCTGCAAGGTTTCGTCAACTTGTCATGCTTTCAGGTTGCATTTGGAAAAATGGAGCGATAGTTGGAACGTGGTTTTCTGTGGGTTTCCCATGATACCAAAGCGAGCAAGAGTATCGGGACGAGTTTTGATGGTGATGGGTGGCGTTTGCGTGTTGGGGTTGTTCGTGACGTACTTTTTTACTCGAGAGACAATGGGCAGGTCATTGGAAGAGAATGAGAATGTTGACGAGTTTACCGGTGTTTGTTTCATCAGATTTTGGCCCAACAAGGTTTGGGCGAAAAGAACACAAACAAACACATGTGAATGATCCTTTACATCCCATTTTGTTTGTGTCAAACTATCCTTGTAAATTAGTCTCAGTTGGTTATATGAAAGTTTATATTAACTGTCATACACATTCTTGTATTACCAAAATCTAAAACAAAGACGCGTAGAAGTTACATGAGTTGTTCAGGTGTGTTATCATTGGTATGTAAAATTTTACCTACTAGGCTGTTTGCAGAAAAAATTTAGAGTAATTCCTCTTTTTCCTAACAGGGACAGACTAGTCTTTACAAGCTATGTAAAAATAAAAATAAAAAAAGTCTTTACAAGCTTTGGTGTGGCAATAATATGTTAAAAAAAATTTGTTAATAATAATAGAAAAATGATATGAAATGAGTAGAAATAGAAAGTTTAATTGGCTTTACGGGTTACGTTATATTACTAGTTGTAAAACTTTAAAGGAGTTATTGTAAAACAGTCAAAAGGGGTGTATTAATTTTTTGTTAAAGTATAAAGTTTAATAACTTGAAGGCTTAATTTAACAATTTTATTAACTTAAAGGGTGTCTTAATTTTTTTCAAACTTTAATGTGAAGGTTCATTTAGGGGTGAGCTCGGAACCGACCCGAACCGACAAAAACCGACCCGAAACCGAAACCGAGTTAAGGAATTTTGCAAACCGAGAACCGAACCGACAAAACCGTATATAAACCGAAACAGAACCGAATACGCTCGGTTCGGCTCGGTTCGGTTCGGTTTAGTAGTTCGAACCGACTAAATGTCGGGTTTGAGCCGAACCGAACCGAAACCGACTAAACCGAAATACTTATACAAAACCGAAAACCGAACCGAATACGCTCGGCTCGGTTCGGTTCGGTTCGGCTCGGTTCGGGTCGGTTTGTCGGGTCGGGTCGGTTTTCGGTTCACTTTGCTCAGCCCTAGGTTCATCAGTGTTTAAATTATCTACAATACATCATAAATAAATAGCCGATCAATAAAACATACTGTAACACTTACATGAAATTTCATTATTTAATATGGTATCAAAGCGGATCTGATCCGTAAACCTAGTTGGCTACGTTGAGCCGCTCCTCTAAGTCACCCCGCTAAACTCTAGCCACCACCCTTTATCTCTTATAAAAAAAGAGTTCAATTTTCAGCCAAAATCCTACAAGCACATTGTTTTGGACATGATTTTTTAACCGTTTAGAGTTAACTGACGCGATCAGCGTCATTATCTTTGTTTTTCAATTCTGCACAAAGGCTAACTTGAATCACCTTCGTCGTCCGCCCGACGCACTGGGTCACGCAACGCCGAAAGCCGACTGCTGCCAAAATAATGATTTGCTTTTGTTTCTTTGCTTTCGTTCTTGCTCTTGATGTTGCTTTATGATGAAGATAAATCTCTGCTTGATGTCGGGTGTATTCATCAACAAATTTATTATTTGCATGTGATACTGCTTTTATTTGCTTTTGTTGCTGCTTGAAGAATTGTTTCCGCTTACTGTCAGATTTCTTCATGAATCAATCATTGTTTTTATTAGCTATAATATTTTTTCCTTCTTATTTAGTTTTTTAATTCAATCGAAGCTTTTGCGATTTCGCTTCTCGGATTGCGAGAAAGTATTAGATAATATACATTAGTAAGCTCAAGTCCGGTTTGTGGGCTTAGACTTCATTAAGATTTAAGTTATCTACCTTATAAACGGTCGATCAATAAAACATAATATTTATCAGAAAATTCAGATTTCAACATAATATACAACTACAGAGGGCATGGAACAAGTTCTTCAAAATGGCTCATGGTTTGTTCGGTTAGTTCATATTATTTTGAATACTTTGACTCCAAATACGCATCTTAAGAAGGATGAAATTACTAGGGCACGGGTTTAGGTAAAATTGCATAATGCTCCCATTGTTGCTTTCTCGGAAGTCGGATTGAGCTTAATCACTACCAAGTTAGGCCGTCCCATAATGCTTGACGCGTATACAAGTACAATGTGTCTTAATTCATAGGGGCACAATACCTATGCTCGAGCTCTAATTGAGGTATCTTCTACATCTGCTCTTATGGACTCGTTAATTGTGGCTATCCCGTTTCAAAATGGGTCGGGGAATTCCTTGAAACTATTGACATCGAATACGAATGAAAACCACCACGATGTGAAACTTGTAAGATTTTTTATCATACGGATGAGCATTGTCCCAAAAGCCGAAGACTACTACCCCTACACCGGTTACGGATGATGGCTTTGTGGAAGTATATAAAAAAAGGGAAAGGGCATCATGCTTCTAAGCCGCGATATATTGATAGTGTCCGGTTGACCAAACCAAAACCTAATTACTTTTATCGTCCTGTTGGCAAATCAGCGCATGTGCATGGTGAGGCTTTCAGCTCTCAACCTAACGAAATGGTTCATACGAACACTCAGCCGGCTGCTAAAAAGGTATTTCCTCCGTCCCTAAATAAGTGTTCACTATTGACTTTCGAAGTCATTATTCTTCAACTTTGACCTTAAATTATTTTGTTTGTGTTATATAATACTTGATGAAAATCATACCAATAAAAATACATTTAAAACTCAATCCATTCATATATTTTGCATCAAGTATTATATAACACAATCAAAATAATTTAAAGTCAAAGTTGAAGAATAATGACTTCTAAAGTCAACAGTGGACACTTATTTAGGGACGGATGGAGTATTAACTATAACTAGATTATTAGGATGGTTTTAAAAAAATAGGTATTTTGCCAATCATTTTAATATTATTAATATATCTTATAATTTATTTGCATATGTGTAAAACAATTTTTTGTAAAAGCTAAAAACCGATTTAGATGGGATCTTAAAATAAGGTAAACTTTTTCCACGTAAAAACTCATACGCGTCCGTTGTAAATTTGTAATACATATGTTATCAAATTTCCCAAACAAAACTAACTTTTGAACATACTAGCTTTCGTATATTTTATTTTTCCTTATATACTTTTTTATAAGTAAAAACTAAGATCTTTCCGTACAAACAAAAGCTATGTGTTTGAATATAATGGCATACGCTAATATTTAAGATCTCGTTGTTAAAATATATATTTTCCGTTATGTATCTACTAATCTACAGTAATACAATAACTAGCGACAACAAAGTACATATTTTTAATTAGTCATGAAAATTTTAGTTATGATTAGAGGAGTGGTGTTGGTGTTGGTGTTATGCTGATGTGGCACCCAAAAAATGGTGTTGCCAAGTTATGATACCCGGCTCTCTAAGGATTAATCTCAAATAAGAAACTCCCTGGCAATTTCCGTACATATATTTTTTAGTATTCATGTCAATTTTTACCAATTAAAATTGTGACGTTATTTTTTAGTATTCATGTCAATTTTTACCAAATAAGAGGACTCGTGGAGCGTTTATAGCAGGCGTGTTTTCTATGCAAGGGTTCGGAATATTATTGAGTTCGCTTGTTACTATGAGTGTGTGTTCTGCTTTCAATGATTTTGCCCACAACCTAAAGTCACCTGTACAGCTAGCACCATCAGAAAAAATTGCTCCAGTCCCACCCGAGGCAGATGTGGCATGGCGGCTTATACTCATGATTGGTGCAATTCCGGCATCTATGACTTATTATTGGCGAATGAAGATGCCTGAAACTGCCCGGTACACAACTCATTTATTCCATGTAGCAACTACTTTTGGTTCACTACAAACATACATCTGTTTTGTGAAAATAACTCGCCAAACATTAACAAAATTGGGTATCAAAGGATGCTTTAGAAAACAATTGGGTTTCAACAAAAATATAAGTTTTTCTTTCAGGCGCTTAAAACTGCTATTTTACTCCTAATAACATAAACATAGTGTCACCAAAATAAGCAGTCGCAAATAACTCCTAAATTATTGAGCGAAGATATAAATGGTGTTTCAAAACTGATTTTTTGTGCCATTCACAACTCAATTCCGTTGCAAAAAATGAGATTTATTAACAAGTAATTTGGTGTCTTTCTTTGAATACTACTTTCAAAGATTCACAGCGTTGGTGGAAAAAAACACATTACAAGCAGCAAAAGACATGGAAAAAGTGCTGAATGTATCACTAAGTACAATCCGAGAAGATCACACCCAACACTCGTGCAGCTTTCTCGAACACGTACCCTTTCTTCTCTCGAGAATTTTTCCGTAGACATGGCCGTGATCTTATCGCCACATCAATCAATTGGTTTCTTATCGATATCGTTTTCTATAGTCTCAGTCTATTCCAAAATCACGCATTTAAAGGCGAAATGAGGAAAAAAGGCCACATGAACCTTTATGATGATGCATGGCAAGCAGCGAAATTCCAAGCACTCATAGCGGCATGTGCAACAATCCCTGGATATTTTGTGACAGTTTACTTGATTGATTATGTTGGGAGAGTCAAAATCCAAGCAGCGGGGTTCTTTTTCATGGCAGTTAGTTTGTTTACTATTGCGAAAGCTAACACGGGTGGTTGGGATTCAGATCCAGGGACATGGTTCATTGTACTTTATGGACTTTTTTTTGTAATTTTGGGCCGAACACTACTACTTTTATAGTCCCTGCAGAGCTTTTCCCGGCTAGGTTTCGTGCAACTTGTCATGGGATTGCGGGTGCGTTTGGAAAAGTGGGGGCGATAGTTGGGACAGTTGGGTTATTGTGGGTTACTCATGATAGTCCAAATGGGCATGAAGTGTCGGATGTGTTGATGGCGATGGGTGGGGTTTGTGTTTTGGGGTTTTTTGTGACGTATTTTTTTACTCGAGAGACAATGGGCAGGTCATTGGAAGAAAATGAGAATGTTGACGAGTTTACGGGTGTTTGTTTCGTGAGATTTTGGCCCAACAAGGTTTGAGCCAAAAGAGCTAAAACAAACATATAATGATCGTTTACATATATTTATCAGATGTGTAAGATAATATCCCATTATGTTCGTGTCAAACCATCCCCTATGTTAATGTATTGTAATTATTGAAATTAAAGGAAGAGGGGTGTTCTAGTTATTCCATACTTTGAACCAAACTAGCATAAATCCATCAAACAAAAATATCAGTAGTTGGTTTAAGTGTAGCGATGACGTGAGTTGTTCCAATGATTCGTTATTGGTATTCAAAATTTTATCCACTAAGCTGTTTACATACGAATTTAGAGCATAGGCTAAGATTGTCCATGACACTTGTCTCTACAAGCTCTTGTGCAGCACTTAGTTTATTCTCGAGTTAGGTCAACCTAACTCCAAACGGTCCCCGTAAACATGGCACATAACCTAAGTAAAGAATAATGCAAGTAATACACAAAGAGCTAAAGGGGTAAAGGAACTTACTTGATTAACTCGAAATGAATATTTACAAAAGAATGATTACACGGGTGTAGCATGGTTTGGCCAAATGAGGCATCCCCTCTATGGTCTTCACCTCCAAACTGGACAGAAATAGTTATATAGCTGTGGCAAAAAGTGCAAATACATTAAAAGACACTAAAGTAACACTATGTACAAAATTTCATTGCTATATATGCATATTATTGATAACTTTTTATTTTTATATAATAATTTTGTTTGAATAGTGGTTTTTGAAGATTATTATGAAACCAATACAATTTGATTTCAATCTTGATTGTTCGGTAAAATTTGAGCGGTTGAGGATGGTATCTTTGTGCCCCTATCTTCGTGCTGCAGATCCCATATGGAACCGGATGATTCAGGGTTATTTAGGTCACCTTCCTTCAACTTTTTCCGACAGAGCACCATTTGCATTGTCTTGAATCCCTTTGGCACTCTCGCCCACACCAAAACGTGAAAAAACCTCAAACACCATTTTTGTTGCTTCAACTTTCATTGCCAACAATCTGAAGACTGTTTCATACCTCGGGTTACCAGTTTACCAATAATCCCTACACGAACAAGACCCATCTTGGAAATGATGAAAACGATTAGCATCCCTAACAATAAGTTCCCGTGAAGTAACACGAGATGCCATTTTCATAAACATATGACAATCATCACATATTCTAAGATTCTTCATTATATTGACAGGCATCCAAGCTGGCAAACTCATCAACCCAAATGCCAACGCAAGCTTCTCACTATGATACATTGCACCATTTTTCACAGCATACATTCCCGTTTCTTCAATCTTTCTGATAATATCTTGTAAGTTATCATAAACATCTTTGATTCTTGGATGATTAGTATCATCCACAGTAAAAACATGCACCCTGTTATCTACTTCCATCCAACTGCACCCGGGATTCTTCCTTATTCCTTTATCTTTCATAAGTTTTCTTACATTCGATACATTTTCCAAATTTCCCGAATCTGAATAAAGATTAGCTAAAAGCACGTAACTTCCAGAATCTTCTGCATCTAATTCAACAAGATTCTTTAAAGCAGTTTCCGCCATTATTGAATTCCCATGAATCCTACAAGCACCAAGCAACGCTCCCCAAACAGCAGCGTTTGGTTCCATTGGCATTTTATCGATTAACTCTTTTGCCTTTTCTATATGCCCTGAACGCCCCAGTAAATCCACCATACATGCAAAATGCTCACATGTGGGTGAAATGTCATGATGTTTAATCATCATATCAAAGTAATGGTGACCTTCAGATACCAGTCCTGAATGGCTACAACCCGATAAAACAGATACATAACTTATTTGATCGGGCATTATTCCCGACTCCAACATTTTCTCAAAAGTATTTATAACTTGATGACCTTGACCGCTTTGAGCATACCCTGCCATCATTGCATTCCAGGAAATCAAATTTTTGGTAACTATCAAATCAAATGTTTTTTCTGCTTCTCTAATACGGCCACACTTTGAGTACATTGTAACGATACTATTTTTTACCGACACATCAGAACCAAATCCGAATTTTTCAACTTGAGAAACTATTTGGTGCCCAAGCTTTAATATGGCTGCATTTGCACACGCACCAATTGAACTTACAAAAGTAATCCAATCTGGTTTTACTCGATGTTGTCTCATTAAAACATAGACCTTGAGACCCTCTTCCCAAAATCCATGTTGTACATATCCCGCTAACATTGAGTTCCAAGATATAACATTCCGCTCAGGCATTTCATCAAAATACTCTCTAGCCTTTTCAATGTTTCCATTTTGAGAGAATGATGTGATCATTGTTGTCCATGATATGATATCTCTATGTGACAGAGAATTAAATAAACGGTTAGCACTATCAATGTTGCCACATTTGGCGTACATTGTAATAAGAGCATTTGCTACAGGGGTTAAATGGTCATTTCCGATTCTGAGTGAGTATGCGTGGATCTGGCTTCCAAGGTTAATATTAGGGGTGGCAATTTCTGACCCGACACGAAACCCGACCTGAAACCGACATGAAAATTAACAGGTTCGGGTTGATTCTAAATGTGTTTGGGTCAGGTTTGGGTCGACCTATCTAACCTGTTTATTAAACAGGTCAGGTTCGGGTTGAGAATAAATTAATCAGGTCGACCCGCCAACCCGTTTAAGATTTTTTCTTAAATTTAAAATTATTTATATTTTATTATATTGGTTGAATAGGTTAAACGGGTCGACCCACAAACTCATTTAACATGTTTAATCCGTGTAATGTGCCAAGTTTTGTATATAAAACGGGTTAAATGGGTCAACCCCAAACCCGTTTAACCTATTTAACCCACGTAACCTATTTAACCCACCAACCCAAGTATATATACGGGTTAAATGGGTCAGGTTCAGGTTATGTGTAAACAGGTTAGGGTTGACATAGCTGACCCGATTATTTAAATGGGTCAGGTTCAGGTTGGAGTTTTCTGACTCGCCAACCTGTCAACCCGAACCAGCCAACCCGAACCCGACACGAATTGCCACCCCTAGTTAATATCGTTCATATTACAACAACAGTTGCTAAAGTAAAATGATCAGATGCAACAGGAACCGCCTTCATCTGTTTAAATAAAGAAAATGCCTCGATTTCATTTCCCCAATGTACTGCACCTCCAATCAATGATGTCCACTATATTAGAGCATGTATTTATATTGTATATTTAGTGAAATCGGCCCATTGGCCCGAGCCCAGTTTGTATAGCTTCTAGGGCAACCCATATTTTAGAATGTTTCCTTGTATCCTATATATAGGTTCATTGTTATCAATAAGAATCAAGCAATCAATCAATCAAATCAATATCCTTTATGGTAATCAGAGCCTAATATCAATCTTCCTGTAATATTCTCCTTTTTTTTCTCTTATAACACGCTCCTCACATCTCCCTCCCATAAAAAAAAGTTACTGTTCATCGCGGCACTATTCATCGAAAGTACTGTTCATCGGCGGGTACTTTTCATCGACAGGTACTGTTTATCGAAAAAAAAAAATACTTATGGCTTCTCATGATCAGCAATGGTATATGGATACCGGAGCAACCTCTCACCTCTCATCTCACACCGGTAACCTTCAAACCTTTTCTCTTAATCGTAATTTTAATTCAGTTATTGTCGGAAATGGATCATTTATACCTGTCACCCACTCTGGACATCTACAAATCCCTAATCCATATCGCCCACTTCACCTTAAAAATGTTCTTGTCACGCCCAATATAATTAAAAATCTTGTTTCTGTACGTAAATTCACCACTGATAATAAATGCTCCATTGATTTTGATCCTTATGGTTTCACTGTACGAGATTATCATACCCGCCAAACCCTCCTTCGCTGTGACAGCACGGGTGATCTATACCCCTTACATGTTGCCGCCTCAGCCTTTGCCCTACTTACTAATAATCATTCCCTTTGGCATCAACGTCTTGGTCACCCCGGTGACAATGTAATTCAAACCCTGTCATCACGTGGTCTTGTGTCTTATAATAAACAAAACACTCAACACTTGTGTCGTGCCTGCCAGTTAGGCAAACAAACAAAACTTCCCTTCCAACGATCTACCACTATTGTCACTTCTCCTTTTGACATTATTCACTCAGACCTTTGGACATCTCCTGTCTCTAGCATGAGTGGATATAAATATTATGTCATTTTCTTAGATCACTATTCTCATTTTTTATGGGTCTACCCACTTCACAGAAAATCTGATGCGCAGTCAAAACTCCTACACTTTCGTGCCTTTGTAAAAACCCAATTCAACCGTGAAATCAAAGCTTTTCAATGTGATCATGGTGGAGAATTTGACAACAACTCCCTCCATGAATTATTTGCAACTAATGGAATTCAATTTCGTTTCTCATGCCCACGCACATCTCAACAAAATGGCAAATCTGAACGCATGATTCGTACTATCAATAACGTAGTACGTTCTCTCCTCTTTCAAGCCCGTCTTCCTCCCGAGTACTGGGTCGAAGCACTACTCACTGCTGCTTACTTACTTAATATCCTCCCCTCTACCTCTATCAACAATGACATCCCTTACACAAAATTATTTAACAAACCACCCTCTTACACCCACCTACGCACGTTTGGATGCCTTTGTTACCCTTACACCTTTCCACCTCACAAACTTGCCCCTCGTACCACACCATCTATCTTTCTCGGGTACCCTTACAATCATCGCGGATATCGGTGCCTTGACCTAAACACCAACAAAATTATCATTTCTCGTCATGTCACATTTGACGAAACTGTCTTTCCCTTCGGCTCCATGACTCCAACTAAACCCCCTTCATACAAATTTTTAGATGATAATCTAGACACCTCCCCCATTGCACTTCGTCTACTTACCACACCTACTTCTCCTCAACAAACACCACCACAAACAAACTCACAAACAACCCCACAAACAACTCCATAATCAACACCTCCAACTCCTCTACCAACACCATCACCACAAACAACACCGACACCACCAGCCATCACACCACCACCGCCACCACCACCACCATCCACCTCGCAACACCCTATGGTCACACGCTCTAAAGTCAGGATTGTGAAAGCTAACCATAAATACAACTTACATGTTACTACCTCCTCCCCTATACCTAAGTCTCCTTTCCATGCCCTTCGAGATCCTAACTGGAAACAAGCAATGTATGACGAATATAAAGCTCTAATTGACAATAACACATGGGTACCTCCTCCCCTATCCCTAAGTCTCCTTACACATGAAGGAAGACGATACCATCGATACCTTCACCACAAAACTAACAACCTTAGTAAACAAAGCAGCTAGTCTAGGGCATACAATGGAAGATGAAACACTAGTACGTAAACTATTAAACGCCATACCCGATAGGTATCTGCAAATAGTTGCGTCAATAGAACAATACTCAGATCTAGATGAAATGACTTTAGAAGAAGCAATTGGTAGACTTAAGACTTATGAAGAAAGGATTAAGTATAAGAAAGGCAAACAAGTGGATAATAAAGAAAAATTGATGTTCACACGACATGAGAATAAAGGAAAATAAAAATCTCCTGCACCTGCACCTTCTGTATTTAAGAGTGTTCCTTCTTTAGTACTCTTGAAATTAGAAGAGAGGAAAGATGTAGAAACCTCTCATAGGAGTTATGATAAAAATAACTTCAAGAAATCAACTTATGATACTAGCAAAGTAAAATGCTATAAATGCAAGAAATTAGGACACATTGCACCTAATTGTCACTTAAAGACAAGACCAAACGAGCAATCTAATCTCGTTGAAAAAGACTTGGAACCGACCTTATTAATGGCCATATTG
>BQNB010070101.1:0-33248 GCA_026074375.1 Tanacetum coccineum
ATAGGTATATGGCAATTACCTACACCGAGGGCCATTATCTCTTTATATATATATCACATCATTTTGGGTATATATATACTAGTCAGTTTATGTGTCATGAGCTTAGACCAGACTATACTATACCAGACAAGACCAGACAGACCAAACAAGACAATAACGACAGTAATACACGGTTACTATGATAATTGTATTCGTTGCAATTATTACAAATAACGGGTATATAATAACATGACCCAAGATCATAACAATACCATTTTCATAATAATTGTGTTTGTACAATTATTACACTATGACTTGTATTCAAACTATTTATCAAACCTATGAATTTCACTCAACCATTGTGTTGACTTTTTAGCATGTTTATCTCAGGTAATTGAGCAACTTGCGGCACGGAGTGGCATAGACTTGAAGATGGCTAAAACTTGTTATCATTCACATTGTATGTAACTAGATTTTGGGACCTGCCTTTGTAAAACTCTGATTTGAAATGAATGATAACGTATCTTTTGGGTCATTTTCTATGATTATGATTGTTGTTTCCATGAAGTAATACCCCAGATTAGCTTCCGCTGCTATATTGTAAAAATAGGGGTGTTACAAAAAATGATGAATGTAAAGATAATGATTATCTAATCATCCTACTCATGATTATCTAATCATCCTAAAATATATGTTGACTAACAAATCATCCAAAAATATATCAACTAATATTGGAAGGTAGCCAATCAAATAATCTATCATCTAATAATTTTACCGACACACCTTTACAAACATCAGATTTGGTTCATCAAACATGTTATAAACAACTGCATGCGCTAAATATTTGATATATAGGACTCCTTTCCCACACATATGTGTGACACTCACGAAAGGGACCTTAGAAATCGATATTGTTGTGCACATATACGATCAGCGTGAACACGAGCAAACCCTTTTTTGGCATTGGATGAATGTGATGTTGAAAGCAAGAAAATAAACCAACTAATTATTAATAATCGATCCAGACAGAAAGAGAAAAGCAAAAATAAATGACTGAGACTATTAAGCAGAGCTAAGATAAAAATCCGCAACTTTTTGAATGAGTTTTCTTGATCAGATGGAAATCCGTGTTGATGTCATGGATTGAAAAAGATGGAAAAATAAGTGGTTTAACTTAGTAAAAGAACGCAAGAAAGCAGATGGAAACAAAAGAGGATACATTTAGAGGAATTAGATAGAGAGCAGGGTCATAGCCGCATGTTAAGATGCCTCAAATTAAATAAGACAGAAAAATAACAAAACTAAATCAAACATATGGTATATGTTTGAGCAAGATCAGTAGCATAAGAGAAGAAAACGTACGTGATGATAAAAGAAAAATAAGAGATATATTTTTTTGGAATTTAGTAGCAGCTTATAGTGGCCGACAACTAGGGTTTTGAAAATAGAGATAGAGAGATTTGATAATAGAGATTGAGAGATTTGACGGGGTTAGGTGGTTGAGGATGGCGGTTCATTACGACCGATTAGATCTGAGAATCACACCTAGCTCGATACCATGAAGAAGATAGAAAACCCCATAGGTTATGATATATTATTTCACGTTTTATAGATACATATATAAAGGCTTGAGCCATTGACTAGACTACGCTAAATATTGATGATTGTATGATAATGATTATCCAATCATCCTACTCATGATTATCAAATCATCCTAAAATACATGTTGACTAACAGATCATCTAAAAATATATCAACTAATATTGGAAGGTAGCAAATCAAATAATCTATCATCTAACAATTATGAGATTTAGAGTGCACCTATCTCCACATTTACTAGACAAATCTCCTTTTGAAAGTGGACGTGATCCAAAAGGCCTTCTTATGGTTGGAAAAAACTGAATTCATGTTCTTACTGAAAGAACTTGGTCGAGCATACACTGCTAAGCTATAAGGAGTTCAAACTTTCTCATATGATGAATTTTTCTTCTTAAAACAAAACAATGATTAGCTCAATTTCTTTGATTTGGTTATCCATAAAGGTTGTGAATTGATAGGAACACCCTGACCTTGGGTGCCTATTGACACCAACCAATTTCCACCCCACAAGGAATAGCTCTGGAAACTCTCTTGGCCTAGTAGGGCACCAACAAGAGTAGGCAGAAGTCGAGACTCGAACCCTTGACCTTTATTCCTACAAATCTCTTAGTAGGACCCATGGATTTTTTCAGATGTGGGTCACAACAGGCAGCTTTGGTTTCTATTGATGTGGTTATATACATCAAGTATCTAACATAATTTCTACAAGTTTACGGATCATGAGTTTAAAATCCATATGCGTTCAATACATTATCGTTAGTATGATTGATGTGTTGAATTAAGGCTGTAATCTGATTATTATCATGTTTATCCTTCTTATTTTGTGTCAAGTCCTTTTCAGGTCTTGGTGGCCTTTCCTGGTATCTCGATGGGTGTTTCTGTTATTTCAAGTTTGTGGCTTATATTGAAGATTGAATTCTTGATGGGCTAGAGTGCTTCTTTTTGGCATTATATATTGTGTCATTCCCCAATAGGAATGGTATTGTTTTACGATTTATAATGCTATTTCACCATCACAATAAACACGCTCACCTATATCTTTCTCTTTAAATCACGATTCATCAAATAGTTTTTGTAATTTCCATCTTTTTTTTCCTTTATTTTTTTTTGTTTCTTAATCTTGTGTGACTTGTTCTATAACATAATAGGATATATGCATTGTAGTTTATTCCTCTTGCTTTATTCATCGTTAGTATGATTGATGTGTTGAATTAAGGCTATAATCTGATTATTATCATGTTTATCCTTCTTATTTTGTGTCAAGTCCTTTTCAGGGTCTTGTGTGGCTTTTCTGGTATCTCGAAGGGTGTTGCTGTCCATTTCAAGTTTGTGGCTTAGATTTGAAGATTGAATCTTGAAGGGCTATAGTGCATCTTTTAGGCTTATATATGTGTCTTCCCCAATAGGGTTTACAACACAGCTTTTCAACATCACAATAAACACGCTCCTATATCTTTCTCTTAAATCACGATTCACCAGATCATTTTTGATCATATTTTTTCTTTAATCCTTTGTATCTCAATCGTGAGACTATAACTCTCACAAAGACAATCATTGTGTAATCCTCCTGCTATCTTCAATAAATGTTCGACTGGAATTAATCCAGCCGACTATTGTTCTTCATTATCATTGTTATATGCTAATTTGATCATATCTCACATGGTACCAGAGCTATAGGCTCTCGATTCACTCTTGTTTTCTCTCGAGAAACCCTAATCCCTATAAATTAAGGGTTTTTTGATATAAGGGTTCTGATAATCCTTGTTGTTCGTGGGTATTATCTGGTGATTTGCATAAGTGGGTTATTGTGACTATTAAGGAAAAAAGCCTATTTTTTAGGTTTTTTGTATTGGTGGTCTGGTAGTGTTGGTTTAGTATTGTTGGATGCTTTTACGGGTTGGTACCGCACATCTGGTCTAATCGAAACCCTAAGTAAAGGTTTTGATTAGGCCTTGTTCTTCCGCTGTGCTTCTACGTGGTCTGTGAGTTTTCTTAACTTACCCTGTTTTTTTGTATCTTGGATTGGTAACCCAAGATATAATCAGGGATCTTTATGCTTATGTTTTTTGGTCTAATATTGGTTTTTTGTTTGCTAGTCATAATCTGATTTTTGTGTTTTTGCCTCTGTTATCTGTCTTTTGGTTAGTATCTGGTGTTTGGTTAATCATCTGATATTAAGATTATATGTGTTTCTGTTCTTTGTTTCTTGCTGGTTAGTCGGTTCTCCATTTGGGTTAGTTTTTTGCTATTTTTGTCTGTGTTAATCTGTAATCATGTCGGCTAAGGATGCTGATATTTCTATTAATTCTGATAATTCTATTGAAAGTGGAAATGGTGTGTCTGATTTTAAATTTGGTGACCCTTTATTTTTGCACCCGAATGATACAAGTCCAACCCCTTTAATTAATTTCAAGTTGATCGGAACCGATAACTATAACATGTAGAGTTGTGCTATGAAATTTGCTCTAAGAAATAAAAGCAAACTAGGCTTTATTGATGGAACCTGTAAGAGGTCTGATGATCTTGTCCTTGCTAATCAATGGGATTTATGCAATTCTGTTGTTGTTACTTGGATTTTAAACTCTGTTAGTGCTGAATTATATGATGGTCAGATTTATTCCAGAACTGCCTTTGACATGTGGACCGACCTTAAGGATACTTATAATAAAGTTGATGGATCTGTGATTTTTAATCTCCATAAAAACATTAACTCTTTAAATCAAAACGGGTCCTCTCTTTTTGAATATTATCATAACCTCAATACTTTATGGAAACAATATGATGCCATGGTTAGTCTTCCCCCTTGTACTTGCGAAGCTTCCAAACATTATGAAAATCATGCTAATCAAATCAAACTTATGCAGTTTCTTATGGGTTTAGATGATGTCTATCAACCCATTAGGAGTAACATTCTTACCAAAGAACCTCTTCCTCTTGTGAAAACTGCTTTTGCAGTTATCTCCTGAGAGGAATCTCATAGGAATGTGACTTCTATGGGCAGTACATCAAAAGCACCCTCTGCAACTGTATTTGCTGCCAAAGGTTTTGATAATAAAAATGTTGTTAAAAGAGGGAATGAAAACAATAAAAATGTTGTTAAAAGAGGACCCAACCCAAACCTAAAGTGCACTAATTGTAATAAGGTTGGTCACACTGTTGAAAGATGCTTTGATCTCATTGGATATCCTCCTAATTATAAGAAACCTGGAAATCAAAATGCAAATAAATATACTGTCAATAATGTTGTTTCTGATCCAACTCCTAGCACTGCCCCTGTTGTGTCTTTCTCAAATGAACAGATGCTCAAGCTCCTAAGTCTCATTGATGACAAATCCGTTTCCAGCTCTTTTGCCAATATGGCAGGTACCTTTTTTAATGGAAGTGTCAAATTTAATATGAACTTTGAAAAATACTTCAATGGCAAATCCAACTTCATATCTGGTAACATAAGCGTTGGTTGGGTTGTTGACTCTGGTGCAAATCAACACATGACAATGTCTGCCAAATTTTTAATCAATGTTGTTGATGTATCTAATCTTGGCCTAACCGTTGGTCACCCTAATGGCACCAAAGCTAAGATTGTTAAAATTGGGGATTTAAAACTTAATGACTTTGTCACGTTGTTTAATGTTCTTGTTGTTCCTGAATACACTGTAAATCTATTATTTGTTCATAGACTTGCCAAGGACAGTAAATTCTTTGTTGGTTTTGATGAAAATAAGTGTTATATTCAGGATTTGACAAGAAATATGATAGTAGGGACTGGTGACATGAATGGTGGCATGTACTTGTTAAATGCTACATGTAAGCATTTTGTGTCTAATTTATCTGTAAATTGTTATGTGTCTACGACCCTATGGCATAATAGACTTGGCCACGCAGCTGACCAAGTCCTTCGGTTTCTTAAGGATGACCTTAAATTTGATCATAACAACCATTTTGTAACTCCCTGTGATGTGTGCCATAAGGCCAAACAAACCAGAGAACCTTTTCCCTTAAGTGACCATAAATCTACCCAGATTGGCCAACTAGTTCATCTGGATGTCTGGGGACCTTACAAGGTCACCAGCAAAGAAGGTTATAAGTCTTTTCTTACCCTTGTTGATGATTATTCCCGGGCAGTATGGGTATATATGCTTAAAAGTAAAGATGAAGTCTTTGTCAGTATTGAACATTTTGTTAACCTTCTCCTAAATCAATTTGATGTCAAAATAAAAATCTTTAGGAGTGATAATGGGACTGAGTTTGTCAATAACAAAATGAAAAACTTTTGCAATAACAAAGGAATAATTCATCAAACATCCATGACCTACACTCCCTAACAAAATGGGATCGTAGAAAGAAAACACAGACACCTCCTAAATGTGGCTAGGTCTCTTATGTTTCAAGGGGGATTACCTCTTTACCTTTGGTCTGATTGCATCTTAACTCCTGTGTATCTGATTAACAAGCTTCCCTCATCGGTCTTAGCTGGTCAATCTCCTTACTTTTATGTGTATGGGAGAAATCCCCCACTCTCTCACCTTAGGGTTTATTGTTTCTTATGTTTTGCTACCACTTTAAACAATCATGATAAATTTAACAGTATGTCTAAAAATGTGAGCTTATTGGTAATTCAAATTTCAAAAAAGGGTACAAATTGTTTAGTCTTGAGTCTAGATCTATCTTATTTTCAAGAGATGTCAAATTATATGAAACTATTTTTCCTTTAAAAATAAAACAAAAAGAAACTTAAACCATATAAATTTCTTTAATTCATGTCAATTTTATGATGAGCAACCTAACCCTAAAAGACCTGATGATGAAGGGAGAGTGCCTTCTAATAATGATGGCACAGAGTCTAATCCTGCTATAGAGGGTAACGATGACTCTGCTGCAACATTCATAGAGGATAATGCACACCCTGAGGGCAATACTGAAAGTATCATTCAGTTTGATGAAAGTGAGGGTGAAATTAATCACTTTTTCGAAAATGAGGAAGGGGATGACCTAACTGATCACCTTGACTATGATGATGTGGCTGAGCTTGTTAGAAGGTCATCTAGGAAGACCAAACTCCCTATAAATCTTAATGACTATGTTGTTGATAGTAAAGTTAAATCTGGTTTAAATAGGGTTGTTAGTTACTCTAAATTATGCGGTGAAAACTTATGTTTCACAACCACTCTCAACAAAAGCTTTGAACCTAGTAATTATAAAGATGTCATTCATGACAATAACTAGGTTGAAGCTATGAATAATGAAATAGAGGCCCTTAATAGAAACCAAACTTAGGAAATCACTGACCTTCCTAAAGGAAAAAGACCCATTGGGTGTAATGGATCTATAAAATAAAATACAAATCTAATGGGGAAAATGAAAGGTACAAAGCTAGACTTGTTGCTAAAGGTTTCTCCCAAAGAGAAGGTATAGATTATGATGAAACCTTCTCTCCTGTGGTTAAAAAGTCTATTGTTAGATGTTTGATTGTTGTTGCTGTGAAAAATAAGTGGCCTCTCTTTCAATTAGATGTTAACAATACTTTTTTGTATGGTGAGTTAGAAGAACCTAAGTCTAATGAAAACAAAGTTTGTAAGTTAAAAAAATCTCTATATGGGTTCAAACAGGCTCCTAGAAAATGGAATAAGAAACTGGTTGGAGTGCTTTCTGAATGTGGGTTCACTCAGAGTCTAAATGATCACTCATTATTTGTTAAGTCTTTCGACAATGTGTTCATTGCTCTTTTGGTTTATGTTGATGATATCATTATCTCTGGTAATGACGTAAATGAAATTAACATGTTTAAAAGTTTCCTGAGCTCTAAATTTCAAATCAAGGATCTGGGAAAACTAAAATACTTCTTAGGAATTAAGGTTTTTGAATGTGGTAATGATATTTGTCTCAACCAAAGTAAATATTGCATTGAATTATTGCATGAGTTTGGGATGCTCGGTTGCAAACCCACCTCTGTTCCTATGGAACCCAACACTATGCTTAACTTTAAAGTTAGAGATGATGACCCTGCTCTTGACAACATCACTGGCTATCAAAAACTTGTTGGAAAACTCATTTACTTGACTCATACTAGGCCTGATATTGCCTACTCTGTCCACTACTTATCTCAATGGTATGTGCTTAATTACACATACCATTTACCTAGGAAAACATGCTTAAAAGACTAAAAACATACCAAAAATACATTGTATTTGTATGTTTTGCATTTGTATTGTGCAGGTAACGGATATCCGAGAAAAAGATAAAAACAAAGCCAAAACGGACAAAACCGAGCACACAATGGAAAAGCGTAAGAAGTCAAAGTCAACCAAAAAGTCAACCAAAGTCAAAGTCAAAGTCAACCCCGACACAGTCAAAGTCAAAGACAGAGCCGAAACCGAAAAAATACTTAATGGGCCCACCCGTACCCATCTAATGGGTCGGGTCAGTCCATTAATGTATCATATGAAGACTAAAAGGGCCCAATACCCTTTTTATACTTAACCAAGCCCAAACACTAAACCGGCCCAATTCTTACAAAAGCCCAAACAGCCTAACGGCTGTTAAGTTTGTTACACTACTAGTCCTTTAGGGACTGTGGTTGTAATTGAAGCATACAAGTTCAGGGGTCAAAAATGCCAACTCTCCCAAACTTTTACACCACAAGGACTATACGTGCAAACCACTTATACAAGTTGAGGGACTAATCTTGCCAAACTCCCAAACCCTTACCTTGTTTATCACCAAAACAGAGATAAAATCAAAAGAGTAAATTTTGGCGCCAAATTACTATTCATGTATCTTCTACCTCTGCACCACCCTGCAACACAAGACAAAACCATCCCTTTCCCTAACCCCACATCACATGGGTCATTTGCCACCTTGGCAATCCCTTCTCACCCCATTCGTCCAAGGTTAAAGACAAGAAATCAATGGTTGAGATGATACTACTTGGTGAGCACTCAAGATAAAGGGCTAGGATTGACTTGGTGACTTACTCACACAACTAGCACAGCTGCAAGCCCTCTCACAAAAGAAACACACATCAAAGACCCAAGACTTTGAAGACGTTTTATATAAATAGGACATTGTAGCCATTGATAAGGCATCTAGTTTACTTTTCAGCTTATCTTAGTTTAATTTAGCTTATTGTACTTCCTTTTCCTTGTATTGTTTTTAAAAGTTTAATGAAATTTAAAGTTTGGTTTTAAAATCTGTTTGCAAGTTTTTAAAGTTCACTTATGTTTCAAAAGCTACTATAAGCTCTTATTTATACTTCACTTTTAAGTTGTTTAATGACTTATGCATTGTGAAAACTTTCTAGTTTCTTGTTGTTTAAGAACTAGTTCACAAAGAAATCACTCAAAAAGCTATTTGGAAGATAAGCCAAAAGGGGAAGGGCTTATTGTTGTCACTAGCTTGTTCTTGAACAAGCTAGAGCTTGTAGACAAAGCTCTAGCATATTATTAATCTGTTTTAACTTAAATATAAGGTACTTAAGAAAATTTCACCAAAAACCAAAAAAAATCCACACCCAAAATTACCACAGCTTAATGGATGATAAGCCAGAAATGGAAGGGCTTATGGACACTACTAGCTTGTCTTTTGACAAGCTAGAGCTTGTAGATTAGCTTATTATAAGCTTTATTTGCCCTGTTTAAGCAAGGGCTTTTGTAAGTTTTCATTTTCCAATTTTTAGCTTATTTACTGTAGCATTGCTTATTTTCTGCTTATTCTTGCTTATTTATGCTTACTTGTTGCTTAGAAATCATTTAGTTGTGTTTTGGTATGAAACTGTCTTAAATAGCTTAAAAATAGCATAATCTATTCTAGCTTATTTGAGTGCTTATCAGTGGTTGGAAGTTGCTTATTAAAGCTTAATATTGCCTATTGATCATCTGTTTTTAACAAACTTGGCTTATTACACTTTAAATCAGCTTAAAAATGTGGATTGAAAACTTAAGGGGGTGTTTGGGTCAAGCAGCACTAACTAAGGTTAGTGCTGTTTGAGCCTTTTTGGTTTAAATCTCAACTTTGATAAGCTCTTTTAAGTGGTTTTAAGCTGTTTTCAAAGGTTTTAAAAGTCTAGAACTCATTTTCAAAGTTTTTTGTATGTGTAGTTTGAATCTGTGATATTTTAGCTTGGTAGATTAGCTTATTTGCTTAGGATTTGATTAGTTGCTTATAAGTGTTTTTTTATGCTTGTTTTGAGTCTCAAAATGCAGTAGAATAGTCTAGGGTTAAGTGTGCATGAGTGTTTTAGTTTTGTCAAAAAATTTGCTAAGTGTTGGAAATTTGAAAATTTTGCTTTTTATTTGCTTATTGTGGCTTAACCTTAATTTCAAAATGCTTTTTGAAAATTGTTATGTGTTCTTTAAGGTCTAAATTTAATCTGTTTGGTAGTTTTAAGGCCATAAGGATCTGTTTTCTAGCTTAAAAATAAGCTAGAAAAGTGCCTTTTGGGCTGTTTGGCTAACAGTTTTAGCCAAATAAGCTCATTTGCTCTTTTGAGCTTATGGCTTATTGAATTTGCTTATTTTGTGTTCCATATTGCTTATTAAGTTAGGATTCAAGTCTTTTTAGCTTAGTTAGTTTATTCAGAGCTTATTAGTATAATTAGTTTAGAATTTTTTTTTTAGTTTAGAAGCCTTTTAGCACTTCTGTCATTTAAGCTTAGTTTAAGTCCATTAAATTTGCTTTTTTTTCCAATTTGCTTTTTAGGAATAGCTTATCATCTGTCTTAGCTTATTTCCCTTGTTGCTTTGCTTATTTATGCCTAAAAATGCTTAACAGTTTAGGCCCCAAGTCTTTTTAGTTTACAAGCATTCTGTCACTTTTTAGAAGCTTATTTTGTGCTTATTTTTAAGTTAAAAAAATGTGTTTTTTTTAAGTTGTATATTTTTGCTTATATTAAGCTTTTCCAAAAAGAAAAGTTTCAAAAAGTAAAAATGGGGAAATTGGGAAGTTGAGGGTGAGCAAAGCTCGAACCCTCAATCTCAACCAACCTCTACCCGTTTCACACTCACTCTTTACCGCTGCGCCCTTTGGACTTTTTCGTTATAAGTCCCAAGTGGTTTGTATTTAAGGGCTTTTTAGCCCTTAAGCTTTTCAGCAGTTTTTGGCTTATTTACGGCTTATTTATAAGCTGTTTGTCCAAGTTTGTATTTTTCCTAGGTTCTTCATAGCTTAAAGTATTTTCTTGCATTCTTTCAGATTTTTCTAATTTCGTTTAGTATTTTTTATAATTAATTTATATAAAATCCGTTTTTAATTCATAATAAATAAAATAAAAGTCAAAAAAATCTAATTCTTTTTTAGAAAATTTTCTTTTATCAAATAGGACTGTAGAAAATTAGATTTGCTTTCGTAGGGGTAAAATTTTAGATTTTGAATTTTTAAAGAACGGGATTGAATCCCGTTAACGTTTTTCGTGTTTTCAAGCTTAAATTGCTTTCGTTTTTGGTTTAGTTTTCTTTGGTCTTATATTTTAGTCACTTAGGGTTTATTAAAAGTTAAAAAATCATTTTAGGATTAAATTTTGATAATTTAGAGTTTTAAGTCACGTTTTTAGGATTCCCGTTATCATTGCTAGTTTAAATCATTAATTTCTTTCGTTCTTAGCTTGCTTTTAATTGCATTTTCCTGTAGAAATAGAAAACCAAATCAATTTGTGTTTATTCAAGCATTGTTCCCCAAACCGATACTCGATTTTTAAATTCACGCCTCGTCGGGAAACGACCCGGGATGGTTTTTTAGGGTTTTGCTTGGGTTAAAAGTAAAATCTTTTAAAAGCCTCACGGAATATTTATTATTGATTGATATTATCTTATTATTATATATTATATATTTATATATATATAGTAAAGAATCTGAAGTCAATGGATTAATTTTGCTCCGCTTACTGGGGAGGAGTGTAAGCGATTGTCGTTTCGACGTTTGACAATTAGTGCTTTGAAGATCCTTCCTTGTGAAGTTATTTTCTTTATAAAAATATAAAAAAAATTATTTTCTTTTATTAGTATATAAAAATAAAAACAAGAAAAATCAAAAATATAAAAACATTGTCCTAAATAAAGATAAATAATTCATCATCAATATAATGCTTTCAACTAAAGCATTATCATAATAAGTTCCCGAATCAAAAGATTTTATAAACTTTCCTTTTGTTATGATCACTCGTCTTAATACGAAAGCGTGGGCGTAAGAAACGCGAGAAACGGACTTAAAACGACAAAGTTATGTCATTTTTGCTAAAGGCGTAATTATAAACGTTTTTACTTTATAAATACGATTTCACTTAAACGATTAGATGGTGATATAGCTATATAGAAATATATATGTTATTAGTTATCAAAGTGCTATATTACTAGGGAATTTCATAATGAGGCTTCTTCGGATGGCGTATTGACGAGTTGTTGGATTTACGATTTAAAGTGTCCTAACTCCTCGTACGTCATGTCATGACCTCTTAAATTATGATAGCCCGAACGATAGTACGATGATAACTATATAGGATTATATATGGTAGTTGTTAGACAACGTACTTGAATACTGATTCGACCTATATTAACTAGGTTGCATTCGGGCGTTAGCGTGACGCGTTTTTATTTGGGATATTTTATTATCAATTTACTCACTCAAGGTGAGTTCATAGCCCCATGTTTTACAATTATTGATTTACAAGTTTTTGGGGTGAGAAACATATGCATGTTTTACAAATTGGACGCAAGTGTACATTTTATCATGATTACGTTTTGCCTAAGTAGCGATAACCCACTATGCCCATGAATCATGAACTGTCAATTACTGGAATGTGAGCGCGAATGATTATAGATAGATCTATTTGGGATTGACCTCCCCGTTCGGGTGACTAGCTATCACTGGAAACGAACGTATATCATGTCGGATTTTGGATGTTACGGGTTGAACATCGTCACGGGCAATGTAGGCAATATTTATATATTGTATTCATTTATGTCGAGCTTCGGTGTCATGAGCTTAGGAAAACGTAATTACATTTTGTGATGTCTGCATCTGTTGCATTATCACGGGGAAAGTCTTGCGGTCCTGCTTATACATTTACATAAACCTATGAAATTCACCAACTTTATGTTGACGTTTTAAATGCAATGTTTTTCAGGAGATCATTAGGGCACGGGGTGCAAAAGGGATACATTGGTGGTTATGTTTTGGATGTCCTGCATTAAAGATTTAGTCGCATTACATTTTGTATATCTGTTATGGGCTGGAAATCTTTGTAATAATAACAAGTAAACAAGTGAAGCTTTGAGCTTTTGTAAACATTTTGTTAAATCCAATGTATCAGTTTTAAAACGACTTTTAATTGTCGTTCAATATATATCTTGTGCTAGTGATCTGAGAAGTAACACGCCCCAGACCCTTATTCCGCTGCGACCCAATTTGGGGGTGTTACAATTCCGGTTTTGACCAATTTGAACCCCCATAATTTCCCGTCATTCATCAACCGATTCGTGAGAAAACTTGTGCTGAATTGCTAGCAGAGGAACGGGCGGCTAACATTAATACTCAACCCATGCAGTATTCCGTCGTTCATCAACCTCCTCAAGAAGAAACAAGTTTGGAATTTTTGCAAGATAAAAGAAACCTAATTAACTATGTGCAAACTTTCTTAAGAAAGTTTAATCGATTTTCTTTTTATGAAACGCCAAAGGTTGTATCACTAGCATGGGAGACAATTTCTAAAATTGAGCATGCTTTTGAAGACAAGCAATATCAACCGGAGGGTATTCTAGAGTTATTTCGTAAACTTCATGATGATGTGCAAAATATTCACGAGGAGTTGGCAGAGTACATAAATACTCCGAGTTGGAATCGTCCTACCATCTCTTGTGATGATGATGACGATGAGTATTCTTTTGCAACACAAGAATATCTCATGACATGTTCTACCGCAATCACACCCGATCCACCAAAAACGGACTCTCTCATCATGGTGGACAAACATCTCGACACAATTCCAAAAACGGAATCGAACGAATTCATAAAGTCTAGTGTTGAGAACCTTGTCTAAAACCCAAGCGAGTCCGAGGATGAATGTGAGTGTGATGTGCCCGATTGTGATGATTCTCAAACGATAAATTTTTCAACATTTTCCAATCCTCTCTTCGACGATTCTACCTCTAGTGATGACGAGTCAAGTCATGAGGAGGTTATTCACGAAATAGGTTTTAAAACTTATTCGAACCCTCTTTTTGATCTTGACGAGGAAATCATTTCTAGTGAGTTTAATCCGATTCATAATGAAGACCTCGATTCTACTCCGAAAAATGATCGTTTTGATACCGAGTCTTATCTTCTTGAATCATTACTCAATCGCGATACTTTGATGGCTTCCTCTCCTAAGATTGATTCTCTCTTCGATGAGTTCATCGATGAACTCATAACAATTCCTCTAAGAATTGTTAATAGAGAGCACGAGGAATATATTAGTCTTTTGGAGAGGTTGCTATACGATAATTCATCTCCCCGACCGCCAGAAGATTTTCATGCTATTCCAAATACGATCATCGAGTCTTTTCCCACATTTCATATCCCCGTTGAGGATAGTGACTCTCTTAGGGAAGAGATCGATATATTTCCCTGTCCGGATAACTCAACAACACCGGGTATTGAGAGTGATGATTATGACTCGGAAGTTGACGATAATTCTACTTCCCTTCCCGAGTTCGAATCATTTCATGTTGATTATCCCGATTCGGGAAATTCAACCATTGATGTGGTGGAAGACATCCCCGCTGATGTGCCTGATATTTTGCCCACCTATCCCACCCTTCATATGGATTTCGACTTCATTCCTTCTCATAATGATCTCGGATCCGATCTTGATGTTTCTTCTCCTTCCGAAGATAGAAACAAGATTTACGATCCGGGGATATGCATTGAAGTCGAATCCACAAAACTTCTTGCTACTCATTCCCCCGTGATTGATACTTTACTTTCATTTTCATCCTAAAATAAAGAAAAAGTTTTCAATCACGGTGTTCTTACTTCAAAGAAGAAATCTCCTCCTTCTTCATCACATCGGGGCTTTAAAGATTCCAAGCTTTTTCATCAAAAAAGCCCGATGTTGATCTATGGAGCGGACATCCATGTTTTGGATGTTCCGTGTCTTCATTTCTATCCCCCTTGACCAGCTCAAGTATAGGAGGAACGGGTCAAGCTAAGTGACCTAAAATAATCGCTTCGTGGGTGGCAACCCATGCTTATCCTAATTATAATAGTAGTAATGAATAAGTGTGTTGTGAGGAGGCTCGCCTCTTCATTTCGTGTGTTTTGTGTTTTGTGTTATTTGTCTAGGATTGCCTGGATTTTGAAGCCTCTCATGCTCGTGGTTTTGTCCTTCATTCACTCGAGCTTCAAATCCTCAGCTTATTATGGGAATCCAATATCCTAATCTTATCGACTAACGTTTATCTTTAAGCATACTTAATAAACGGCTTAGGATTTACATAGAGACCCTTCTTAAAACATTGAAGACAATGTTTAGTTCTAGTATGGGGGGATCTATCGATTTGATTGTACCTGCAGTCGTTGTTTTCACGTAATCCCCTTTTTACCACTAAAATACCAAAAAAAATAAAAAAAATAAAAAAAAATTCAAAAATAAAATAAGTGTTATGTCACAATTTTGACTTTCCTGCTGGGTAGAATAAGAATAAATTTTGAAAGAATAAATTTTGACGCGATCGGCGTTGTTGAGCTGCTAGTGATTGTTCCTTAGATCGTGTTTAGTACTAAGCATGATCTGCGGAGGATATATTTAATCAAAGATGCTTAGAATTCGCGCGAAGAGCTCGAAAAATTGATAGAGTTAAGTATTGTGAGTTGAGATGACTGAGAACAAGTGATGTTGTTGGGATAAATCTTTAAAGAGCTCATAAAGGTATGTTTGGTTGAGTTTTTTTCTCTCCATATGCTTCGTATTACGGACTTAATAATACGTGGTGTATCTCTTCGGAGAATTAAAGACTTTTAAGTCAACTGAATTTATTGGAGTAAGACGCCGATATCAGAATAATTAGTTTAGAAGTTGCAATGATTTATACATCAATTTTCTTAAAAAGAAATTTACTCTATATCGGGTATAAAGAAAAGTATAGATATAGCTAGTGGGCTAATAAAATGTGTTTGACTGCATCTTGCCGGTGCTCACAATTCCGATGGTTGCAGTGGTCATCTAACTAAGGTTACATGTAATTATCCGAGACTCTGATTAAAGGTTTCTGCTGCATCTTTGCGCGGTCATCAACCGATGTTGGCTGCCCTGTCTAAAGGTCGAGATTTCATGTAGGTTTTAATGGATAAGTAATTTATTTAAGTGTAGTAAACGTGAATTAAAAATATAGGGAAAAATCTCTTTTTTCTTAAATTTAAAATATAGTCTTGTAGAAACAAAGGAGCTTATTGACTATTTTATTTTAAGTTTTTCTAAATAAGCTATGTATATACGGGAAGCCTAAGAGTTTTTGAAACCGAAGGTCCGTGAGTCCCGATACTAGTCTCTGTGGGGTGTCAAAAGCCTGGTCACTTAGCCGCAAGGTTGGGATGTGCCGAGACGAAAGTCGCTACATGGGATGATCTCGCCTTCAAACTTATTACTATTTGGGTGGAACGTGACGCATAGAAATTTTGCAAAACTTTTGATCTATGGTTGAAATTCGAAATGGCACATTCACCTAATATATAATTATTGTCGAGAGTGAAAAGTTCACAAGTTACAAATATGAGTAGTGTTAGCATCTTAACTTGTATTTAACGGTGATTTCGTTTTAAGCTTGGTTTGGAATAAGTGAAAAGTCAGGAACGATGAATTTATCCTTTTTGGGGCATTTTAGGATTGAAATGTTTCTTGTTCTATGATCCCTAAAAGTTATGAAAATAACGAAAGTCAAACTTGTTAGTTAGTTGATTAAAAAGAAAAGTACAAAAAAAGAGAAAGTGAAAAAAATACAAAAATATTAGTGGTAGTAAGTGTAAATGTTTAAAAATGGTCAAAATTGGGATTTTCAAAGTTATTGATTCTTTAATTCCTCTTGATGAACACTTAGCTACTTTTCGAGGTAATTAGTCGAGGGGGGTTGTGATTCTTAGTTTTCTTAAGTGTTTACTTGTAGCATTGCGTGAGGACACGGCAATATCTTAGTATGGGGGATTTTGGTATGTGCTTACACATACCATTTACCTAGGAAAACGTGCTTAAAAGACTAAAAACATATCAAAAATACATTGTATTTGTATGTTTTGCATTTGTATTATGCAGATAACGGATATCTGAGAAAAGGACAAAAACAAAGCCAAAACAGACAAAACCGAGCATGAAATGGAAAAGCGTGAGAAGTCAAAGTCAACCAAAAAGTCAACCAAAGTCAAAATCAAAGTCAAACCCGACAAAGTCAAAGTCAAAGACGGAGCCAAAACCAAAGAAATACATAATGGGCCCACCTGTACCCATCTAATGGGCCGGGTCAGCCCATTAATGTATCATATGAAGACTAAAAGGGCCCAATACCCTTTTTATACTTAACCAAGCCCAAATACTAAACCGGCCCAATTCTTACAAAAGCCCAAACAGCCTAACGGCTGTTAAGTTTTTTACACTACTAGTCCTTTAGGGATTGTGGTTGTAATTGAAGCATACAAGTTCAGGGGTCAAAAATCCCAACTCTCCCAAACTTTTACACCACAAGGACTATACGTGCAAACCACTTATACAAGTTGAGGGACTAATCTTGCTAAACTCCCAAACCCTTACCCTGTTTATCACCAAAATAGAGATAAAATCAAAAGAGTAAATTTTGGCGCCAAATTACTATTCATGTATCTTCTACCTCTGCACCACCCTGCAACACAAGACAAAACCATCCCTTTCCATAACCTCACATCACATGGGTCATTTGCCACCTTGGCAATCCCTTCTCACCCCATTCATCCAAAGTTAAAGACAAGAAATCAATGGTTGAGATGATACTACTTGGTGATCACTCAAGATAAAGGGCTAGGATTGACTTGGTGACTTACTCACACAACTAGCACAGCTGCAAGCCCTCTCACAAAAGAAACACACATAGTGGTTTAAGAAAGTTGATGCAAACAGCTAGTTGTCTAAACAAATCAACTTTGGTATGAAACAAAAGATCAAAATTTATGAAACAATAGATTCTAGATGATTAAACAGTTGTTCTAACTTACCCCCCCACCTATAAGGACACATTGTGGGCTAAAGCTCAAAAGTGAAAAAGATGATTTTAGGATGTAATAGTACACAAATGAGAATCATTCTTCAAATAATTTGGTAAATGGCAAATTATTATGGTGCCAGAAGATAAGTTTGGGTTGGGTATGGTGATTATAGATATAGTGGAATTTGATATGAATATGAAGTTTTTCAAAGTATCTTTAGGTGCAATGCTAGGTGATTTTGAAAATCCACATTTGATAAAAGGTTCTTTTAAACTTGTGGAAATGCAAGCAGTTCCTCCACCCATGACAGGGAATTATCTGCCTCTGGACCTGATATGAAATAGATGACTCAATATAATCATATGAGTCCAGAAAAGACTCAACCAACATGAACCTGACTCCCAACCCTAATGAAGTTGATACCTGTGTCTCGAAATTAGTAACAGGAAACATTTCTGGAATTAGTGTTAGAACAGTTGTCAATGAATCCATGTAGAAGTTCCAACTAAGGTTTGGGTCTGATGTCCTTTCATGTGGAGTATGAATCAGATAGTGATAATGATGATGAGAATGTGTATTAAAAATAGGAGATCTGGACACTACCTTTGTTTTGCTACCAAGCAGTTAATAACTCCTAGTGAAAATGTTAAGAATGTTCAACACATAGTCAAAAAACCTAAGGGTAACAACCAAACAACTGTAGAAAAAGATTACTGAAAGAGTCATGTTTTGTCTGTGGGGAGTATTAGTAATTTAATAAGAGATTTGATTTTCATTGTAAAATTGGCTAACAAGTTGGCTACATAAACAAAATATGTCTAAGGGAAATGTATTCAAGGAAAAGGACCAAATAACCCCCCCGAATTTGAGGAAACCCATTTGGGACAATACTCAAAGAGTAAAATAAACGACATCAGTTTGTCACTGTGGCTGAGTACAAACAAGAACTGGAATAATCCAGTTAATTACTGTTAAAGTTAGCTTATGTTTACTAACTATGTTAGTACTGATAGACAAATTATTATCAAAAAGAAAGTACTAACAAGCTACTGCTCTGAATGGTTAATAATGTTAAGCCCTCTTGTGAATGATGTAAGACCACAAAATGCTTTTACAAAAACTCATTCACTACCCTCAAGGCCTTTAAAAAAGGAACAACGTACTAAGAACAAAAATTGACATACCAAAGATTTATATTGCTGAAGGTAAATGCTAGTTTGTAATGTCTGGGAAAAACTGGGTCATTGCTGTTAAATTCTCTCAGCAGTTGTAATGAGCAAATACCTGGTTACAACAAAAGTATCCTCTCATTAACATATGGTGGTCTAGCCTTAGAATTCATTATCTTTAAAAGATCCACTAGGCAGACTTCAAGCCCAAATAGGCTTGGGTCCCATAGAGAGAACTAAACTCTTTCTTTTGAATGTGCAGGAAAAATCCTCACAGAACTTTAAAAGAATAAAGGAATAATTGATAGTGGAAAGTTCCATGCAACATGACAGGGTAACCAAGACTTACCTTGCTGCTATCAAGACATCTAAATGGTGGCCATGTTGCATTTGGAGGGGTAGTTAGAGGATATATTACTGGGACAGGTAAAATTCAAAACCGGTAAGTTAGATTTTGTGGACCTGTAAGGCTTTTAGAAAGAACTTCAGCATTTCAATCTCTTTTCTGTGTCACAACATGGTGACAAATGAACAAGGTTCTGTTTACTGACACTGTATGTCTTTTTTGTCTCCAGTCTTTAAGTTGCCTGTTGAAAATCATAATATTACTTAAAGTTCCCAGACAAAAACAATATGTTACGTTTCAATTTAGAGAACATTGTTCCTTTAGGAGGATGGATTGGCTTGTTTGATTGCAAGGATACTTTTGATGAATCTAATTATGGCATAGGAGGTAGCGTCATGTTAAATTTCAAAAAATTTAATTAGGACTTGTGAAGGGAAACCTTGTAGAGTCTTTACCTACAAGCTTTTTCAAAATGACCAACACTTTTGTTGCTTGATCAGATAGGATAACAACAAGCCTTCATGTAAGGCCATGTTAGTAATGCTTTTTAGCACACCATACAAACTTCTTCATATGGATACTTGTTCTGTCCTACATCTATACGGAGATTAAAACTAAGACCATTGTTTGGTTGTCTCTGGTGATTTTAGCAGTTTTGTTGGACATTTTTATTAAGATCTAAGGATGAAAACTAGTGCTTTCCTTAAGACTTTTTAAGACAAATAGAAAACCAATTTGAATCAAAAGGTAAAACACCATGAGATGTGATAATGGAACAGAATTTCAAAAACAGGGATTATTAATGAATTCTGTGGTTTAAAAGGATCAAGAGGAATATAGCATGCCAGAATCCACAAACAAAATGGTAGTTGAGGAGAGAGAAGAACAGGACCATTATTGACTGGCAAGCCAGAAAACTTTTGCTTGCAGATTCATTTACTTACCCTAACACTTTTTGGGCTTGAAGGAGTAAGATGGCTTGCTATGTCTTAACAGCGGGTATAGTGTAACCAAGCCTTTATTAAGACACATTATGAATTTTTAACTGGTAAAAACACCAATTATACGTTATATAAGACCTTTTGGGGTGACCATGTGACAATCTTGTATACCATAGACCACTTGGGAAATTTGCTGGAATCTGATGAGGGATTTTTTGGTTTGGGTAGTCTCTACTAAGCAAGGCTTTTAGAGTTTACCAATCATATAACCAAAAGAGTTTGAAGGAAAACTACACATAAAATTACTTAGAGAACTAACCCAATGTTGCAGGGAAAGGACCAAATTGGCTTTTTGACCTTGATTATTTGACTGATTCTATGAACTATCTTTCTATTAGTTCAGAGAATCAAACTAACATTCATGCAGGTCAACAAGCAACTAACCAAAATGAGGGTTCAAAAGACAAAATTGATTCAGGAATTCTCAAATAGAAGATGAATTGCTGCTCAAGACTGTTTGAAGATCCTTTTGGCTCATTGTATTATTCCACTAAAACCTTTTCTTCAAAATCAGGACGAAAAGAGAAGAGTTCCAAGAGAGGAAAAGAACAAGTCTTTCTGGATGATCATTGCAAGACTTCAAAGGCAAGGAGAAAAGAAGCTATTAGGATAGTGAGCTCTCATAAGGAATCAAGATCAAGACTTGAGAAAGAAGTTACTTCATGCAGAAGCTAATATGATAGCAGTACTTACGTTATTAGTACTGTTTGCACAAACAGCTAAAGCTAGCCGGTACTAAACTTTGTTAATATCGTTAGCATAACAGTTGGTACTGCCAGTGCAATATGAGGGACTATCTCTCTCTGACACAACAATTCGCAAGTAGTGAACTATGAAATACCTCCTACTTGAGGAATATTCATGAAGATGCTTCTGATGGTTCTTTACACATGCTATTTATGATTGATGAGGGTTGCAGTGGCTGACTTCACAATTTTGGAAACTATTATTGAATGTTAGTCCTATTCCCAAATCAAGAGTTCTTCCCTCTCATCCTTTCAAGACTATTCTAGGTGATCCACATCAGACAGTACAAACATGAAGCAAAGTCATTAAAAGTTCTGAAGCTCCTGCTTTTGTTCGTTATGTTCAAAGCAAAGGAGAACCAATCATAAGGGACTTTCATCATTGTTTGTTTGCATGTTTTCTATCTCAACATGATCCCAAGAGATTTCAGAAGCTCTTGTGATGATGGATAGTTGGGTTGAGCAATGCAAGAAGAATTGTATGCAGTTTTGAGATTCAAAAAGGTTTGGGTTCTAATAGTATTTTGCCTTTGGAAGAAGGCGATTGGTACAAAGTGGGTGCTATAGGAATAAGAAAGATGAAAGAGGAGCGTGTTGTCAGGAACAAGCTAGATTAGTTGCTCAGGGACACAGACAAGAGGAAGGAATAGACTATGATGAAGTTTTTGCTCCTGTGGCTAGACTTGAAGCCATAAGGATCTTTTTAGCATATGCCTCCTATATGGGGTTTATAGTCTATCAAATGGATGTGAAGAGTGCCTTTCTCTATGGCAAGATTGATGAAGAAGTATATGTGTCTCAACCACCAGGTTTCAGAATCCTAGTCTCCTCAGAAAGTATACATAAGTGGTTAAGCTCGGTATGGGCTACATCAAGCTCCAAGATGCTTGGTATGCTACTTTATCCACTTTCTTGTTGAAGGAATGGATATAGAGAGGGACAATAGACAAAACTTCTTCCTGAGAAAGGACAACATGATTCATTTTAGTTCAAGTCTATGTGGATTGACTCATCTTTGATCTTACAAAGTAGTCTTGGTGTTATGAGAGTTGTGGATTTGATGAAATGTAGATTTCAGATGAGTTCAATGGGAGTAGCTTACTTTCTTTCTTGGCTTCAAGTCATAGCAGAAACCAAATGGTATTTTCACTAAGCCAGGAATAAGTATGTTGATGAAAATCCTAAAGATGATTTGACTTTGCAAATGTTAAGTATGCTGTAACCAATCGAACTCAGAAAGATTTAGTCAAAGATTGAGAGCTTAGTGATGTTGATGTGCATCTCTATAGATCTTGATTGGCTCCTTGATGTATGTGACTGCCGTCTAGATCCTGACATTATGTTTCTGTCTGTTTGCTTGTTCTAGGCATACAAGTCACTTCCAAAGGAAAATCTCATTCGTCAGAGTCAAAGAATCTTAGGTACCTAAAGGAGCAAACCTAAATTAGGCCTTTTGGTGTATCCTAGAGAGAATCTAATTCGACTTGGAATCTTTCTCAGACAGTGATTATGCTAGAGCAAAATTCTGCAGGAAAATCCACAACAGGAGGTTGTCAATTTTTGGCAGAAGATCATTGCATCGGCAATGCAAAAAGCAATAACAATTGTAGCTACTGTATCTACAACTAAAGCAGTATATATGTTGCAGCTGCAATGTATCGCTCGTGGGCAAGTCGTATGGATTCAAAATCAATTGTTAGATTATGGGGTTTCAATTTCATGAACAAAAAGATCTACAATGATAATTGAAAGCACAATTTGCTTTGTAATTGTATCCAGTATATCACTCAAGACAGAAGCATATTGCATATTAGGCACCACTCATATAAGAGATGCCTATGAGAAGGAAACTCATTCAAGTGCTTAAGGATCCACACAAAGGAAAACTGTAAGCTGATTTTCCTAACCAAGGCATTTGATGTTAAGTCGATTTCAGTTCTTGGGTGTTTCTATTGGGCCTATGATAAACCATATGAAAAAAAAAAAAAAAAAAAAACAAATTATAAAAAAAAAAATAACCTGCATTGGTTTTAAGGGAGACGGCATCATGACTGAGTCAGCCGTGAATGACCGAGGTGCTAAAAACTCACATAGCTAATGACCTCTATCATGGAATAAACCCAATCATCAAGGCATACAACTTACTAACCGTACCAAACAATGTGGTCAGTACATGTATTCAAGGAGTAAGAAGATGCTCAAGAATTCCGTTGTGATCGCATTTTTGATGACATGAGATTATGTAGTGGGGGGGGGGGGGGGGGGGTAACCCCATTTCTTTTAAAGAGTACATTTCAAGGTACAAATTGGTTCGTATGTGTTGATGGTGAGGAGAACTTTGAAAAGATCACCTGAATAGTGGAGGTATGGATTAGATGGTTAGGTGATGGAGTTTACTTGTTTTTAATGTTGTGTGGTTATATTAATCCTTTGTTGATTTAACATAAAAGATAGAGAGTCTCTGTATAAGAAGTTACTAATGGTACTGAAGTACTCTGAATAATTCATTGTTTCATTCTTTGTTTAGACAAAGTTAGTTACCGACCATGTTAAGTTTTTAGTACTGCTAGACAAAGTTAGTTACCGCTTAAGTGGCGTATTGGAAAATAATACCGTCAAGGGTACAATGTGCAAATTTGGAACGTTTTCTTTGAAAATTAGGACCCAAAACTTAAGAAATCCATTTTCAACCGACCCTCCAATTACTCACGCAATCTTCTTCCACTGATTATTCTTGATTTACAAGCCACTAATTTTCTCGTACAGCGCGATCACGCTCTTCGAAGCAACTAGGTGACTCTTGAGTCCTGTCCTAAGCACAACATGATCGCCTGTTTGACAAAAAGACTGAAGGAAATGTTGAGTTCACATGAAGGGATTAATTTTCTTCAACGAAGCTTATATTTTCTCATGCGACTCATAGTATAGTCCTGTTGTTTCAACCACATTCGCTTGAACAGTTTTGGACGTTCTGCTATCCAAACAATCAACAATGCAAGGCATTATACTGCAAAGTAGCTGGCAAGTTTGTGTGTATCTCTGATTGCTTCTATTCGTATGATCTTTTTTTGATGTTGTATGGGATGACACACCTTCCAAATCAGCTATCTTTGATGCTATTTAAAAAATTTATGGGATATTGAAGGGGATTTAACTGTGTTTACATTATAAAGCTTTGTTTTCACCCAAATGGAGTTTTTATTTAACACAATTAATCTGTGTTATGCGCCAAAGTACCTCTTGGGTATCAAATTCCTATAAAAAGTTGCACTGCTGTAATTGGTTTATCCACTTATCAATAGTATAATTTTTATAATGATTTTTGATGGTATGATTAGACATTTAGAGGCTAAGAAAGTTTGTTAAGTATCCTCGTTTTTTATTTCTATATTTTTGCTAAACAATTAGTTATGTAGCTGTTCCTTTAGCATCACTTTCCTGTAAATAGTTTAATAGTAAAGTTTTTTCTTTGTGGTTAAAAAGGGGCAAACATTTTTCAGGACAAAAATTACACTTTGTTTGTAAATATGTTGGTCAACAAACCAGAAAGAGGGTACTTCTTCAGAAAGACTATCTGAAGCACACCCAACACCCTCTCCTGAACCCACTAGTGAAGCCCCAAATGAGTCAATGAATGACTCATCTTCTGCTCAATCTAGTGAGGTACCATTTGAGCAACAACTGACCATTTACCAAGTCCTTTCACCCCAGACCTTCACCAATCCCTTCCCCCACTCACTAATATTCCTGAACACCAATTCCAGAAATACTGGTGAGAATTTGGAGATCATTCATTCAATGATACATCACTTTCTGGGATTGAGGATGAATGACTCTCCAAAATGTCTATGATCTTTGTATCTCTTTGTGTAAACAGGTTTCAGATCAAGCCAAGGAAATTAAAACTCCTTCAAACGGTAATGATCACAAGCTCATTAGGAGTAAGTAATCCTGTCATCAAACACTTCACAGATATTCAGAATGAGAATATCAAGAACAAAGACAGCAAAGGAAATTCACTCAAAGAAAAAAAAAGAAGGTGCAATAAAGTCTGTATCCAAACAAGGGAGGCGAGAATGTAAAGGAGATGGTTAAAGAAAAGGAAAATGCTAAAGGCAGATGAAGGGAGGACAAAAGAAATGATGGATGAAGACAAAGAAAACTGATGACTGTTGGACTTAGTTACTGAAGATGATGGTAGTACTGTAAGTAAGGGTTTAGTACCGAATTTGAAAAAAGTTTTTTAGTACCGACAGACCAAATTTAGTACTGACGATCTCAAAGTTAGTATGAAGACAAATGAAAAGTAATGTGATCAATGTTGAATTGCTTCTGAAGAGATCTTTAAAGGTTCTGAAGCACAAAGGGAAGGTTATGAGAGAAAGTTGAAACGTACCGCTGACAAAACGGTAAGTACTGAAGAGCAATCTAAGATGAAATTGCTTCTCACGCTTCTCAAACATTCCTCTCTGACACCCACAATCTGTGATATTTTGGTGATGATGAAAACTATTGCTACACTTCTCTTCAACATGAGTTAAGCCAAAATCCATTCAAAGAAAAAAGAGAAAGGTGTAGAACTGAAGGATGTGAAGTTATCTGATAGACCTAAAATACTTATACAAGATCTAAACAATCACTTTAAAGCCTCTTCCAAAAATTGATCCTAAAGACAAAGGGAAGAGAAGATTGAAGAGGAGGATGAAAACTGTAATGTGAAGATGATGATATTCCACTAGTTCGTGAAAGAAAAATATCTAAACAGAGTGAGGATATGATGAAGTGTTAGTAGGAAAGTTAAGAAGATCTGGGAAGCTCGAAGAGGAGCAAAAAACAAAATTGCTAAGATGAAGAAGCTAATGAAGCTATCATTAAAAACTTTGATGATGTAAAAGCATGGATTTGAGGCAGACAGATGTCTAGTGAGAAGCTTCAAGAGCAAGAAAGAGAGGAAGTTTACAATTAGAAGAAAGAGCTAATTTCCTTCTTGATACAATTGTTGCTCTAAAGAAAGTTCCTTGGCTCAACAAAGTATAACAAGCTAAAGGAATAAACCTCCAACAAGAATCCACTCGGTAATCAAAATGTTAACCTACTTTAAACTTGGGGAAACTTCAAACAGTCAAATTTGAAATGCAGGGAAGTTTGAAAGACATACAAGCTTAGTATAAAAACATTAAGAGGTTTAATGAAACATTTTCATTTCCACTGGGTCTGCTAAAGATGATAAGGTTTATCCAACAGTTGAATAAGAAAGAAGTGGTTTATCTATTATATAAAGTGATCAAGGAAAGACACCCAAAGAAGAAGTCAAGGATGGGGATAAAGATTGAAGAATAGTACTAGATAATATCAAGCTAGGTATAGGAAGAAGATGAAGTCAAGAAAAAGAAATGATACATTCAACACACTTCTGAAGATGATAGTGACAAAGAAAATGATGATCTGAGGTTATATTTAACTATAGCTCAGGATGAAGATAAAGAAGTAGATTATGAGATTCTTGACAGAAAATATCCAATCATTGACTGGAAGACAGAGTGTTTTGGAACAAAACCAAATTTGATGAAGCTAAATCTTATTGAGAGATCTATTTGTATTGTTGGTAAAAGAAGTAAATGGACAGCAAAGACACTTTATCTTGTTTTAATACATCAGTATTGTCCTTATTTGATAGAGAAGTTTCTCAATGCTGTTTATCTAATGGTAATGAATATATACCATTGTTGAGATGCCTGAAGTTTTGAAAGAGTTCTATTGGGGAGTTTAATGGTTTTGTTCAATCCTGATAACTAGTGGTTTTGGGGCTCACAGACAAGAATGAATATTAATTAGTTGGAATGTTGCACAATTCTCAGGGGTACACACTTTAATGACCAATGAAGGAGTAGTCATACATATGCTAACAGTGAAGAAGTGTCCTTTAAGAAGGAAAATAATGGTGCAAATGTTATAATGTAAGATTAGAATCTGAAGAAGAACAGTACCAATTGCTTTGGAATTGATAAGATTTATCAAGAGGTACTTGTCTGACTTAGAATCTAAAGAACAAGAATGTGGAAGTGAGTATGGGATTGAAGGATGGCTAACCACCAACAATTCAAATGGTTATCAATTCACCATGCTTAAATGCAACAAAAGAATGGGACTAGACACAAGCAAACGGCTTTGGGTAAAGGACTTGTCTAAATCCGTTGATGGTTTACAATTTCCCAAAAATTGTAAAGGTAATCAACTAAACTTGCTTTTGGTAAGAGTGGGCTATCCTTACTTCAAAACGGTTATCTTGGTAAAGACCTTTCAAATCCGTGATGGTTGACTGTTTACCAAAAACTGTATGGTATTTAACTCACCATATTCTTAGAATAAGAGTTTATCTATCCCAGAGCAAACGGCTACTGGTAATAGGAACATAATTATCCCGTTATTGGCTGGTAGTTTGCAAAAAAATATTAAAGCCAAATTAGTTGGATCTTGTAAGGCTTTCAAGATGTTGCTTTGTGGCTGATAAAGATGTTGCTGAATTGCTGAAAGTCAAGGATGTGCTATAAAAGGATTATGAGACTGTACAAGTTTAAAGAATATTCTTGAAGAATGTTTGGATACATACTGTATGCAGTCAAAGAAGCTAAAGAACATTCAAGCTCTTAAAGGAATGAGAAAATGGAAGTTAAATTAGTTTAACATCATGTTTTAGGAGGTTTGTTAGGATTAATGGTTTTTATTAACTTAGTACCGACTGTACAAATAGTTAGTACTGACAGTTATACTTTGTACCGACAGTACAAAGTGTTAGTACTGTTAGTTAGTTAGTTAGGGTATACCGGTAGTTGTAATATAGTTAGTACGTTATGGTATATTTAAAAGATATTTGTGACGATATTTGTCAGAAAGTCATGAATGGACTTTTAGGGTTATCCTTGATATTTAAAAGTGTTAACTATTGACATAGTTAGACATATTTGAAATTTAGACAATTACAAATCATACAACATATATAGTTAGCAATCTGTGTCTATCAAGAACATTTCACAAATGTTGTTATTTGTTTAATCATTATTCTTCTTAGTACTTGTGTTAAGATTCCGCATTATACATATTGTATTCAGTCATTGTTGCTTTATAGTATGTTGTATTTTATACATACAGGCTATCATCCTTATAGGCATGCACTGAAATCCATTCACAATATGGAACACAATTAATAATAATAAAACTGTGAGTTGATAAATTTTGATGATCTGGAAGCTCACAAACGATGTTGCAGTCTTATAAATATGGCACATAGTAATTATCCTGAGAATGATAAAAGTTTGTTGCATCTTGCCGGCTCACAACCGATGTTGCAGCCTTCTAAAAGGTCGATGATTTTATTAGTTTAATGGAAGTGTAATTATATTAAGTGTAGTAAATGTGATTTAATAAATATAGGGAAAATCTCTTTTTCTTAAATTTAAATATGCTTTTGAACTAAGACTATTTCATTTGAGTTTTGATTTTTCTAATAAGCTATGTATAAATGGGAACCTAAGAGTTTTGAATACGAAGGTCACGGAGTCTCGATAATAGTCTGTGGGGTGTCAAAGCGCATGGTCACTTAGCCGAATTTATTTCATGGTTGGGATGTGCCAAGACGTAAATGATTCGCTTCAAACTCATTACTTTTGGTTGGAAGTGAAGCATTTAGAAATTTGCAAAACGTTGGATTCCATGTTTGAATTCGAAAATAGCACATTCACATAAGATATAATAATTGTCGGGAGCGAAAAGTTCACAAGTTATAAATATGAGTAGTGTTAGCATCTTAACTTTATATTACGTTGATTTTCTTTTTTAGCTTGGTTTTGGGATAACGTGGAAAAGTCGGAGAAGGGAGGACGATGAATTTATCCTTATTTGGGGCATTTTAGGATTTATTGTGGTTACTTATTCTATGATCTCTAAAAGTTATAAAATAACGAAAGTCAAACATGTTAGTTAGTTGCTTAAAAAGAAAAGTAAAAAAAATGAGAAAATGAAAAATACAAAAATATGTGTAGGAATAAGTGTATATATTGAAAAATGGAAAAAACGGGGCTTTTCAAAGCTATTGATTATTTAATTTCCCTTGATGAACACTTAGCTATTTTTCGAGGTAATTAGTCGACGGGGGATATGAGATTTTAGTTTTCATTAAGTGTTTACTACTATGCATTGCGTGAGGAACGCATAGTTTAGTATTGGGGGAATTTGGTATGTGCTAATAACACTTACCATTTTCAATAAAACCGGATTAAAAGACCCAAAAAAGTACCAAGAATACATTGTTTAGTGTATTGTCTTCACTTATATTGTGCAGGAAATGGATATTCGAGAAAAGGACAAAAAAATGGAGGGCTATGATTGAAGCTTTGAGCTCTCTCACACAAAAAAACACAACAAGCACAACTCAAGACTTGTGTTTTTCTACAAATAGTGTAGGATTTCATTTTGTAACCTATGTAGTGTAATTATAACTTAGGAGTAGTATAATTTTAATTTTAATGTTTTATGTTTTATGTCATTTAAATTCTGTCAATTTACTTTTAAAAGTCTTTGTAACCTGTTTTCAAGTTAATGCAAATTTCAGAATTTAAGTTTTTTACAAATCTGTCTCTTTTAATCTTTATGTATTTAAGCTTATTTTTGTTTACATGTCATTTTTACAAGCTCTCATAAGCTTTTATAACCTGTTTTATTTATAAAAGCTTTTCCATTAGCTTTTATAAGTTTTATGTGTCATTGGAATCAAGAAGTAGTTTTGAGCTTTTGTAAGATACAGCTAGCCAAGAAAGAGCTTATGGGTGCTTAGATTTGCTTATTTATAAGCTGGGTAGGTTTTTAGAGCTTATTAGTTAAATAAAAAAGTCCCTGTTCAGCTGGGATCAAAGGTGCTCTTTCTTTTTCTTAATTTCTCATTTTAAGCTTATTTTTGTCATTTTGCTTATTGTCTGCTTATTCTGCTTGTTAAATGCTTATTATGTCTTTTTATTGCTTATTATGCTTTATGTGTAGGTTAGAAACAATTTGTTCAAGATTTTCATACATTGGCTTGTTTTTAGCTATTTTGAGCTTTTTCTTGTTAGCTTATCATTAGTGCTTATAATCTGTTGGAAAGTGCTTATTTGCCTTTAAAATGCTTAGTTTAAAATCTGTTTTTACTAATTGAATGCTCATTAGTTCTGTTTTAGCCTTGAAAAGTGTTTTCATCATTTTTTAAGGGGTGTTTGGGACAAGGATGTTTGGCATGATAAAGTCAAGTTAAACCTGTCTTGGCTATCAAGACAGATTTCATAAGCTCAAATTAGTCTTAAATGTTAGTTTTCATAAGCTTATAATAGTTAGTGTTAAGTTGTGTTGGTTGTTTTATCAGAATCTTAAACCTGTTAGTCATAAGTTAATCCAAACTGCTCATTTGTGAAAAAAATTTCTTTAGGCATGGTTTTTGTTTCAAATCTTGTTTCTTTTACCTCAATATAAATCTGTTTTTGTTTTTTTAAAGTGTCTTTGAGTAAGTTTTGGTCAAGAATAAAACAATCAAGTAGTAGTGCTAGTTTAAGGTTGTTCTTAAGAGTCAGCTTATGCAGATTTTTATTAGGCTATTTTTCTTATTTAAATTTCTTAAATTTAGCTTTTCTGTGTTCTTTGAATCCTAGTCTAAGTATGTTTTCCAATTCCAGCTTATTTCAAATGCTTATCAGTCCTTAAATATTAGATCAAAGATAGGTCCTTGTCCTTTAAAACTGCATTTTTATGTTGGTTTTCCTTAGGCTTTATAGCTCTTTTTAGCTCAATCTTTTTGCTTATTTCCTGTTCACTAGTGCTTATTAGGTCTAGGGCTTTACTTGTTTTAGCTTATTTGTCTATGGTGTTGGGCATATTTGAGTTTAAAAAATGCTTAGAAGTTTAGCTTTATGGACTTACTTTGTTCCTTAGTGTTAAAAAAAGTGTCTTGTCAGCTTATTTGTGCCTTTTCCTAGCTTATTTTTAAGTTCTTTCAAAAAGCTCTTCATTAAAGTTGCTTAGTTTTTCTTATTTTATAGCTTTGTCAAAAAGAAATTAAAAAAATGGTTAGTAAAAAGGAGAGGCCACAGGGGTCGAACCTGTGACCTCTCCCTTTGCACACACACGCCCCAAACAACACACACACTAACCATTGGCACCAGTAGGGCTATCTGTTAGCCCTACCACTTGCTAATCTTTTATCCCTTTTTTCTCTTTTAAGCTTATCAGCCCTTTGTGGCTTATTTCCAACTTATTTTTAAGTTTTTTTTTCAAAGATCTTATTTTTCCTGCATTCTTCATAGTATTAAGTATTTTTCAGTACTTTTCTAGAATTTTTATAATTAGTTTAGTATTAAATAAAAGTCAAAAAAATATAATTCTTTTTTTTTTAATTTTCTTTTATCATTTAGGACTTAGGAAAATTAATTTGATTTCGTAGGGTTAAAATTTTAGATTTTGAATTTTTAAAGAACGGGATTGAATCCCGTTAACGTTTTTCGTGTTTTTAAGCTTAAATTGCTTTCGTTTTGGTTTAGTTTTCTTTGTTCTTGCATTTTAGTCATTTAGGGTTTATTAAAAGTTAAAAAATCATTTTAGGATTAAATTTTGATAATTTAGGTTTTAAGTCGCGTTTTTACGTTCCCGTTTACGTTTTTAATTTCGTAATTGCTTTCGTTTTTAGTTTAGCTTGCCTTTTAATTGCTTTTGCCTGTAGATTTAGAAAACCCAATTCACATCTTTGATTATTCAAGCATAAATCCCAAACCTAAACTCGATTTTCCATTCACGCCTCGTCGGGAAACGACTCGGAAAGGTTTTTTAAGGTTTTGCTTTGGTTAAAAGTAATAACTCTTATAAAAAGCCTCTTGGAATTTCTTATTATTATACTATAATTGATATTGATAATTCTTATTATATATATATATATATTTATTTATATTTATATATATAGTAAAGGTATTATTTTAAGGATCACTCAACATATGCATGCTCCTCTTAAGTCTCATCTGCAAGCTTCTCTTAATGTTCTGGGATATTTAAAAGGCTCCCCAGGTAAGGGTCTCAGTTAAACTCTCTCTCCTAATTCCTCATCTGATGAATTGGTTACTTATGCCGACTCTGACTAGGCAAAATGCCCCAAAACTAGAAAATATGTCTTTGGTTATTGTGTTTTTCTTAATGGTTGTCTTATCTCATGAAAAAGCAAAAAACATGCCACTCCTTCAAAATCCTCAACTGAAGTAGAGTACGGGTCTATGGCCTCTGCTTCTTGTGAAATAATATGGATTCAGAAAATTTTAAAAGATCTAAAAGTTAACATATCTCTTCTAGTTTCTCTTTTTTGTAATAACAAGTTTGCTATTCAGCTGGCTAATAACCTCGTTTTCCATGAGAGATCCAAACATTTTGAAATAGATGTCCATTCCATCAGAGAAAAAATTGCAACCGGGATCATTAAAACTCAATAAATTGGTTCCAATGATCAAGTTGCTGACATTCTTACCAAGCACCCCTAGTTCATATTTTCAAATCTCTATCTGAGAAACTTGGCATGTTTGACTTATTCAATAATCATATTAAGGGGGGATGTTGATCTAAGGCTATAATCTGATTATTATCATGTTTATCCTTCTTATTTTGTGTCAAGGCCTTTTCAGAGTCTTGTGTGGCTTTCCTGGTATCTCGAAGGGTGTTGCTATCCATTTCAAGTTTGTGGCTTATATTTGAAGATTGAATCTTGAAGGGCTAGAGTGCATCTTTTAGGCTTATATATGTGTCTTCCCCAATAGGGTTTACGACACAGCTTTTCACCATCACAATAAACACACTCCTATATCTTTCTATTAAATCACGATTCACCAGATCATTTTTGATCATCTTTTTTCTTTAATCTTTTGTATCTCAATCGTGAGACTATTACTCTCATAAAGACAATCATTGTGTAATCCTCCTTCTATCTTTAATAAATGTTCGACTGGAATTAATCCAGCCGACTATTGTTCTTCATTATCATTGTTATATGATGATTTGATCATATCTCACGTGATGGATGAAAATCTAACAGATGTATATACAGTTTTATCAATTGATGTTATAGCTTCTAAATTCAGTTTAGAAAAGATGGTCACTGTTAGGATTAATGTTTTATTAACTTAGTACCGACAGTACAATAGTTAGTACTGACAGTTAT